>RJWH01000016.1:997876-1016129 GCA_004363575.1 Solenodon paradoxus
TCTTAGGGGGCAGTAGGGACTCCTGAGGCTTGCTTTCTGCTTATTCCTGTCCTTTAGTCTCCAAATCCTGTCCGTCGCTGATACCCTCCATTCTTCCCCGTTCTTCTGTCTGGGTGGTGGGCATGCAGAGGCCCATTTGCCCTTCCCAGAGCAAAGCAAGTTCTATCCAGGTGTCAGGCCCTCCACACAGTGGGGCCCGTGCTTCAGATGCCTCCCGCCCAGAACTGGCCAGAACTCAGCCACAGTTACCGACTGCTGAATGGCCAAGAAGCCTCCAGGGCAAGATTTCAGGGGGTTCTTCGGGGAAAGAGTTGTCCTTGCCCGTAGAGGAGAGCCACTGGGAGGACGCCTTTCCTCTCTGAGCGTGCGGCAGAGGGGCTGAGGCCTGCACCCACAGCAGCATCCTAAACCACACACAGATGCTGGCAGCTCAGCTGAGCCTCAATCAGTCACACTTTCCCTCGCATGGGCCAGCAAATCCCAGTTGTCGGTTCAGCTGATGCCATTGGACACACTGCTTGTCACCACACCCCCCACCAAGGATTCTAATGAAAGTTTTCTTTTTCTGAGTCTGCTGGATCTTCATTTTATGTGTTTCCATTCCATTACCTGAATCAGCCTGACCTTCCTGTGTGTCCTTCACACGGGGCCAGTGAGGGGTGCCAATGCATGCAGTGCCCTTTCCTCCCCTTTTTGCAGCTGCCATTATTCACCCATGAGACCACATTCCCCCCAATTTTTGCTACATCTCCAGAACCACTTGCCAGGGCCTGGCTTCTCTTCCTTCCCGCCCACCCATGAAGACACTTGAACATTGGCTGCTCATTCATACACTTCTCTTCTTGAAATCCCCATCCCACTATACCACTTGTGGCATGACTAAGCCCCCACCTTTTCCTGGGAAGAGGACTCACTGTGCTAACATTAGGAAAGTCCCCAAATCATAAGGATGACTTGGTTTCTTTACTTCTTTATCCCTCCAACTCCTATTCCAGAGTCACGCAAATGTTCACTCTTCTATGTTGCAGATATTCAACCAAATATTCAACCAAATATTCAAAAGTGGGTCCTTCTGGCACCCAATGCCATGCTTTTTCTAGTCTATCATGTGGCTCCTTCATACCTACCTAGCCCAGCTCCGAGCACAGCAAGCATGAAAGCAGATGCTAGAGGTAAATACATGTTTAAAAAGTCGTATGCATTGTAAGGTATTCAGAACTCCCATCACAGACTTAATTATTGTCTTGTTGAAAATAGCTATGGTTTTCACCATATTGTGAAAAAACTTATCCATTTTCTGTTTTGTTAAGAAAAGTGCTGCACATTGAAAATGGCAAGAGAACCATATGGAGGCATCTTCAATATATATAAGGGCAACGCTGAGGTCAGATTGGAATAGTGGGCTGTCCCACAGTGTCTACATTTCCCAAATAAGCAGAATGGTCATGCCATATTAACAAGTGTCCATCAGCATGCCCCAATGTGGTGCTGCTGGGTTTGACTGATGTCTAGCATACAGGTCTATTAACAAGTGACTAAGCTCTTGGCCAGAAAAATATAAGAACATAAATCACATGTTGCTTTACACAGAAATTGCATGTTAAAAATTTAATAACCACACAACCCTCCTTACTTTTTCCATTACCTTGTGAGAAGACTATTCCAGACTCCTAGAGAAAAGCTACCTACCCTAGGAGGGACTAGAGATTTGTTTGTTCATTCCCCCAAAGTGATATACAAATAGTAAAAGCTATCAATAGTGATTGATTAATTTCAATAACATAAATAATGGCTGTAATTGCGATGGAAGAGAAATGCTTTTCTCTTTGATTAATCTGACCCTCTGGGCCACCATTAACATAAGCACGTTAGAATGCTAATCAGGGAATAAATGCAGAGGATCAGACCGGCTCTCTAGGAGTCTAGCTCTGTGGTCTCCCCCAACTCTGCAACTCCGCTTTCTGTTCCAACCTTGTTATATTTGGTGCTGTATCCCCAAAACAGAAAAATTACACTTTACCTTCAAAGCTCCTGTCCTGGAATTATTCCCACGAGGGAAGTGGCCTGGTTGGCACTTCTGAATGTTAAAGCTCTGTGTGACCTTCAGGTGCTGGGTGAATTGGCTAAGTGGCTGGACGATTATCCCCACTTTGCAGATTACTGGGCGGAGACACTGAGTGGTCAGGTGACATCTCCACCAGTCAGCAGTTGGGAGGCAGTAACAGAACCAAGCGTGTTCTTCCAAGTCCTGCCAGAAACCACTGACTGACTGCTGCTCCTCTTTCCCAGGTATCTGTGGGCGCCAGGGACCCTCGTGGCCTCCTCTCCCGTGCCGAGGCAGGCCCATGGCACCATGTCTGTCAAGCTGCTGTCTTTAATAGCCACTGACACCTCTATAGTTCCCCTTTCCCATGGCAGCAGGCTGGCCTTAGTTCAGGGGTGGAGTCCAGGGGGCCTGATCAGGAAGCCAGCCAGTTTTCGTTAATTGTAGGACTGCTGCGAACAGTCACTCTGTCCCTGCTCCCAGGAACATTGGAATTGTGACAGAGAAGTGCAGAGTTGTTATAGAGAAGGCAAGCAGGGAACTGTCTGTGGAGGTCTGCTCTGTGACTCCCCCTCCCCTCTGCTCCTGCCAGCTGGTCTCAGGGCTTTCCTTCACCAGGTGATGACAGGGCTGCTCTCCTCGGCTCGGCTGCAATTAAGAGGTGGCCAAGTCTGAAGCCTTACATCACTCAGTGAGAATATTCTGGACCTCATAGGGTGGAGATGCTCATGGATAAGCGAGAACCAGGTGTTCTGTTTTGAACATGGACAAGCAGACAGGCCACTGTGGGTTGGTCAACAACAGGTAAAGCCAGAGGAATGTCACCCCTGGGAACACTTTGTGAGCTTCTGGCCTCACAGACAACCTTACAATTCTGATCCCTAGAAAAGCTTTTCCAGTATCTATGCTTTTCCACCTTTGCATAGATGAGCAAACAAAATGGAATGTTTAGCTCTCATTTTCCAGGGACTGCCTGCCTGAAACTGTTTTACTTTTCATTCTAGGGGAGCTGGAAAATGTGATTTTTTTAATCTGTTTTCAAAAATGGGAGCCTCTGAATCCAATATGTAAGCAAATGTGGAGACAACTGGAAGGAAGAAAAGATCTTTCCTATGCCTTTTGTTTACATTACTTTATTCATTTCAGGACTTTGCAGTGGAACCTCAGTATGTGTATTTCAAACACATCCCCGACTGAGTTCAGTGCCCTTTACTGCCAGCTGTTCCCTCCTGCCTTCTTTCTTACCCCCTGGTAGCCACAGGTCTTGCATTTTGTGAATTCTGTTGAGATTTGTCTGTCTGTTTTTTTCTTTACATTCCACATATGAGTGAGATCATCCTGTACTTCTCTTTGCCTTTCTGGTTTATTTCGCTTAACGTGATCCCCTCTAGTTCCATGCAAGTTGTTGCAAAAGGCACAATTTCATCTTTTTTTCAGAGCCGCATAGAATTTCATTGAGCTTATATATATCACAGCTTCTTTATCCAGTCATCTGTTGATGGGCATTTAGGTTGTTTCCATGTCTTGATTATTGTGCTGCTATGAACACAGGGGTGCAGATATATTTTATTTCTGATTAGAAGTTTTGCATTCTCTGGATATATGCCCAAAAGTGGGATCGCTGGACTAAATTGTAGATCCACATTTCATTTTTGGAGGACTTGCCATACTGTTTTCCAAAGAGGTTACACTAATTTGCACTCCCACCAAAAGGAGTGTTCCTTTTTCTCCACATCCTCACCAACATTAGTTGCTTCTAGTCATTTTAACATAGGCTGTTTTCACTGGTGTGAAGTGAGGTAGTTACTCCTGGTGGTTTTTATTGACATTTCTCAAGTCAGTGTTTTTCAAGTAGCTTCTCCACTTGCTTAGGAACACTTGACTATAATGAAGCACATCATCCCTAGGGAATTGATCCCGAGGGGACTGAAAGCCTCAGATGCTTAAGTCCTTACAGGCAGTGGTGTTGTGTTTGCAAATAACCTGGGAACACTCTTCCGTAGACTTTGAATCATCTCCAGATGACTTACAATACCTAAAGCAATGCAAATGCTCTGTAGAGAGTTGTTTTAGTGTATGGTTTAGGGAATAATGACAAGAAAAAAATTCTGTACATGTTCAGGACAGATGCAGCCATTGTGGGCCTAACTGCAAATACAATATGTTTTTTGTATCTGCTGCTGCTTGAATACTGGGATGCAGAATCCACCAACATGGGCGGCTGGTCACATATGTAACAGGGAGGCCAAGGCTTAGGATTTTCTCAGGCAACATTGTCTCCAAGAGGAATATAATGGATGGTATAAGAAAGAAAGATGGGCTTGTGAAATGTCTTCATTCCAGTCCTTGTGGGGCATTCAGCAGTGTGCAGAGCACCACTCAAGAAGTCTGCACAGGATGGAAGAGTCTGTTTTTCAGGCCTGCATTCTGGAAAACATGCCTTTGTTGCTTCCTTTTCCCTCTAAGGCAGGTACCAGCTGGCACTGTAGGAAACATATTTTCACTCTCACTGGAAGAATGAGACAGAATTTCCCTCTCTCACACATACATGCTAATGTACTCGCTAAATGCTGTCAAAATCTAAAAAAGGATCTCATGTCCTTTTCCTTCATATCTAAGAGGTATAGTGACCATCCCCAGAGCTTGCACACGACCATCCACTTCTGCTCTGAGATCCGAGGCTGCAATAAATAAAATTATGCTATCTTGTCACCTTTGGAGATTGACAGCAGCTTATACAGTGAGCCTGAAGGAGAGTAATTTGCATGGAAGAGTTTTAAAGGCCAGAGTTATATTTAGAAGTATCTAGTATTTTTAAAAAAGTATGGCTATTCAAATGTGTTCAATATAACAGGACAAATGAATTCTCAAAAACAAAAACAGAACACTAATTGGGTGATTTTCTACCTTTTATATTATAGAGAGGCAGAATTTTAAATGTCAGAATGTGACTTAAATTTAAAGTTATTTGAAATGATTTTCTGTCAAGAAGTGACAACCTTTATTTGCCATGTCCAGTGGGTAGGGTGACTGCCCCATCATTTCCAGCAGTTGCTCCATTTTTCTGGTGTAACAATGGAGAGAAAGTACTGTGCCCTTTTCTATTGCACCAGGTGAATTCTTGCTAAACCATGGGGAAAGACCTATAACATTGACGTGAAATTTTTTTGTTGTTAGCATCAAGCCAACAAAAGACAATTTTTCAAGATCACACTTATCTATGCCTTAGATTTCATGTGTCAAACTGTGGTAATTTCTTAGCAGAGTGAAAAATATTCACCGCTCAAAAATAACATTGAAGTGTATTTTTACTTTCCCCTTTCTGGGCATCATTAAACTTCAAATGGCCTCCCTCCCCATTCTCCTGTCAGATTAAAAACAACAACAAAAAGCAGAAAACAAAAAAACCTTCAACTAGTAGGAAATATGACAACATATACTACATTTAAATTCAAGCGAAGAGAAAAATCTAGATTGTATATTTTATTCTGCCTAGGGCTAAGGAAAATACCTTCACAAATAAATATGTCTTCTACAAATAGCATTTTTGTTTCTTTTCCAATAGTTTACCTTCTTGGGAAAGATTTTCTCTTCTAAAATTATGGTATATTAAAAAGAAACAAGGACTAGATATTTTTTCAAGAAAAATCATTCCAGTGAAACAATATTTAATTCTTTATAGCACAACATTACTTTGAAATTCTCTAAACCCAAGAATCCCCTCCTCCATTGCTGGTCCTGAAGTCCTATTACCAACAGTCTTAAGCAATCCCACATTTCTTCCAGTCATTGATGGGTTATGTTTCTAGCTGCTCCCAGAATTCCATATTGTTGTCATGAACATCTCACTCAGCAGAGAAATGTTTCCCACAGGTCACTTCTACTGGTCTAGGCAAGGAGCTCTGAGCTAAAGAATCAAAGGGTACAGAAAAGATGGTCGAGGGGTCAGGGAAACGGGGTGGAAGGTATTAATTATAAAGTGAAGAGAACAAAGGGAAATAGTGGTAAACTTACTGTACTATATACAGATGTAAATTTACTATTATGTATAACTCAAACCAAGTTAATGTTAAAATGCAATATTCCTTCAATAAAATAAATTAAAAAAAAAAGAATTGATGTAAGAATTCCACAGTTGTTCCACGGTGACCGAGGTACTTTTCTCCTGAGAGACATGGTCAGCACCACTTAAGAAAGTGAGCTGAGGGCAGCAGCTGTTCCTGGTAAGTAGGTTAACAGTCATGTGAAGGTTGTAGGGAAGACAAGAAAGGGCTCGGTATTTCTCAGAGATGTGCCTCAGTCTCCCAGTGAGCAAAGGACCTGAGAGGGACAGGGCTCTGATCATTTGGAAAATGCTCTCAATAGGCTGTTTGGGAGTCTCTTCAAGATCAGACTGTCTCACTCTGATGATTATAAAACACCTAGGATCTTCGACTTTCTAGGTCTGTGATAGGCGGGGTCTGGTCATTTGCCTTTGGACAGGCTTTCAGATGATGCTGAAGTTGCTGGTTCTCAAATGTTCTTTGAAGAACAGTGTTATTAGAGAAGTGAGAGCTGCAGGTGCCAACCGAAGTGTGGTTGCAGATTGAGATATGATCTGGGAATGTGTTAGAAATGCAAACTACCTGCCCAGACCTAGCAGTAGGACTCTCTGGGTACAGGGTCCAGCTCTCTGCCTGGGAAGCCTCACATATGCTGAAGTTTGAGAAACTACTATCGTGTCATGCTATACTTCAGCACCACCTAGGTGACAGCAGTAGCTCTGTCACCTAGAAATTTGATGGAGATACAGAACCTCAGGCTCCAGTCCAGACGTTCTGAGGCAGAGTCTGCACTTTAGCAAGGTCCTCAGGTGATGGACTTACTCTAAGGAGACCACTTCAGGATAGTGATGACCAATGTGACTTGCTTTCCTTGCATCTTGACCCCGGATCAACTGAGATAGCCTTTGTCAGCACCCATGCTGTTCAGTGCTGAGCCTACCTGCCAGCAAACTGGGCCTGGGCCACATGCCTTGCCCATAATAGCCATCAGCTCTGGGATGCACATACCAAGCAAGGGAGCCACTAGGTTACCAGGTTCACTTAGTTTCCTTCTTCATTTAATTCAGAGTAGTTTGCCTATTGCGGGAAACACAAAGTGTAAAGAGGAAAAGAAAGTCCCTCATAATCTGACCACCCAGAGACAACCATTATTTACACTTCAATATACTTTCTCCTAGTCTTTTTTCTATGCAATATTACAATTCTACTTTCTTTCATTTAGTATGTTTTAGACCTTAAAGTGCTTCATAAACATAATTTTAGTGCCTATAAATACTGAACTAAAATAGCAGAGATTAATAATTTTTGTACTAATATTAGACATTGGGTCACTTAAACTTTTTCATTGTACACATGCAACAAAGATCTTTCTATTTATTTTTTATTCCCTTTGGATGGAGTCCTAAAAGTATAATTATAGTAATTATGGAGCTAAATTGTTTTAACATTTGTAAGGTTTTTGTTATGTGTCACTATTTTGCTTTTCCAAAGGTTTTGAACAATTGAAACTCACACATCAGATGCCCCTCTCACCTCATCCTCACCATCTTTGAGTGCTATACTGCTGCTTTTGGCATGTTTGCTAACAGGGTGAAAAGTACTCATGTTGCTGCTGCTCTCCCGTGTCTCTGTGTGGTGGGGACACTTGCTCATTTGGGAAGCCCATCTCTGTAGAATGCCAGAGCCATACATCCTCAGGCAATTTAATTTTTTCCTTCACTTCCTCTGAAAATCCTCTCTACTTCTCAGCAACCAGTGACCATATCTTTTCCTTTAGGGTCTCCTCAAGCCTCCATAGTGTGTCCTTGGGCAATCTAAGCTGACCTCAGGCCAGTGCTCACCCAAATCGGGCCCACATCTAGACCTGGCCCTTGTCACAGACAAATGCTTCCCTGCCCCAGCTTATACTCCAGGACTTTAGTTCCAGTTGAGGGTTCTTTATGAAACTCCTTGACAACATTTCTCCCTCAATGCTGGCAATATCCTCCATAGGAATCCTTTTCATTAATATTTACATTGCAACAACTCTTGCCCTTCAGATGGGTATTGAACTAAAGTTTGCGTGACTATAGGTCTTCCCATACCTTCTTTTGGAATGAGGAAGTTACTGAAATATACTCATTTTAACTCCCCACTACACGTTCATTATCTCCTTTCCATCTAAACTAGACCTCTGGGTTGACATTGTCTCTGAATACCTTCCCTTGCTGCCTCCTTTCGGCTGTTGCTTATGACTGTACCAACTCACATGTCTCTTGGAACAGAAGTAGCTTTTGTACCATGACTTGTGCAGGTCTCTACTTCAAGCCCCAGAAGAAGAAGAAGGAAGATGGAGCAGAGCAGCAGGCTCAGGAAGAAAAACTGGAGATGAGAATCTGCCTGTCTTGAAGTAAAAATAATGAAATGAAGACATCACTGGTCTAAATGACAGTCACCTAGAGGAGGAATTCAATAGCAGCTTCTTCTAGGTGTTAGAGATAAACAGAAATGACAGCACTCTGAACCCTGCTGTTACCATGCCTAAATGTGAGAGGCATGCCTCTGAGACACCAACAAGGATCTGATAGTGGTGATGTTTCTTTTACTGTTACTGGTAGCTAAAAAATTGGCATAGAAAATTGTTAAGGTTATGCTTTTCTTTCATCAATTTAAATTCTAAATGAAATTCCATGCTGTTTATAAACATCACCAAAGGTAATATTCAACAGCAACCCCAGTGGTCTTCTGTATACATCTTGGTGTTGGTTTGGGGTCTGCTGAATTCCAGGTAAAAGAAGTGTGGAGGAGAGACTTCCTGGGGAACAGAGCATTCTTTTTCCCCAAACACATTGAGTGTGTGCTCTGTTCTTCAGCATCCTCCCTAAATGACATCAGGTTTGATGTTCTTTGTGTCAGAAGGCTGTGGGGAAAAATTTCTCCCCTCAAACTTCCTTAACACCCAACATAAACAGCTCACTCAAGCAGCCATAGCGTGAAATACAAGCTGAATTTCACAGAAGAGGCTCAAAGCCATTCTCACTCATGCAGAGAACCAGTAAATGTTTTGAAAACAAAACAAAGAAACTCTTAATAGGAAGTAGGTTGGGGACTGGGTTGATTGCTTTGATCACTGCTTATAAATTTCTTTTTTATAGAAGCAAATTTCAATCAAATAAAGATTCGAACCAAGTAATTAAAAGTAAACATCAATCTTTCTTAGTAGTTAAACCATACATGGACAGGATTTCTGTTGGTGTGGGTTTCCTACATAAACCAGCATCCAGTGCAAAGAAAACACCATTCTGAGTAATAATTATTTTTGCCAAAAGAAATTTTCCTTGTAGCCTTGTTGCTTCTCTTTTCAAAATTCTCAACACAGTCCAATGAGATATGTTTTATTTGTGCTTGACAGTTATTCTTTTGAATCATTGTACAACTCTCCCTCACCTAAGAGTGACACTATAACACTGAGTTATATAAAAACATAGTAGCACAAGCAAATGCAAAAGCTCCGGAGATGACCAAGTCATTGAGAGCATCACCACTGAACTGTTAATTAAGTTCTGTAGAGAGGTGTTGGAGTGGCCTTCTATGTAAAGCAGAGAGTCATGGTTGGGATGTCAGGCTGACTTCTACCCTGTCATACTTCATCTATATCAGGGGAAGTCCGGAGGCTTCTGATTTGCAGACACCTATGCCAAGGGGTGTTGAGAAGGAAAGTGGGGATACATCTTAACAGGTCAGCACTCATGATGGCAGCAATGGCAACTAGTCTGCCTACAAGTGTGTGTGAGGGTGGACTTTATAAGGTTCTCCTGTGACTGAAAGCACCAACACTTCAGCTCAACTTTTCATTTGACATATGGCCAAACTTTATCTGTATAAGACAAAAGTCTTAATTACATAAAGACCAAAGGAATTGGGTGACAAGCTGTCCCAGATGCAAATTACATCAGATGTGATGTGCATTTCCATTATGGTCAAATTTTATCCCAAGTTCTAGAGGCCTTAAACACAATGATTTTGGTTTGTTCAAACACCTAAAGAAGGTCTGAAGCATCAAGCCAATCATACAATCTTTCTGAAACCTTGGAGTAGGAATAGATACCTTTTTACCTCCTTGGTTAGCATCAATTCCAAGAAGGGAATCATTCTAAGATGTGTCATTTAGCTTCTAATGTAATTTCTTCTGGTGTTGACTATTCTATCATAAATCATTCTGAATGTTGTCATATTCTTTCTCTTTTTGACTTAAATTTTTGTCTTGAGTGTTCTATACATTGGTTCTACTAAATCAACCCTAGATAAAGGTGTACTTTGCTTTATTTTCAACACTTTTCAAAATACTTGAGGACAGTCAAGACACTTAAATACTTTCATTGTGAAATGTAAAACAAAACATTTCCCCAACTTTTCTTCCTTGGCATGGATTCTATATGTGTTTTGCAATCAGACAGTCCTAGTTTGAAAACCTTGGGCAAATTATCAAATGTCTCTGGGTCCTAGTTTTATGGTTTATAAATTGGGGATAATAATGCTGTTTAGATTATTCATTGCTGCATAATATTATGGAATGAAAAGCACTTATTTACGTTCTTTGTTCCACTGGGTGGTTCTTCTGGAGTAGGTCAGGTTGGCTAATCTCAGCTGGGCTTGAACATGTGCATGAGGTCAGTTGACAGGTTGGTTGGTCCAGGGTGGCCTCGTTAATGTCTGACAGTCAGATATGGACAGTGGAGACTGAGTCCTATGTCTCTCAGTCTGAACTGGGGTTGTTCCTATGTTTTTATATAACTAAGTGTTATACTCAGGCCTTTTGTTCCAAGAAGCTTCCAATAGCCACATCTTTTGAAACCTCTGTTTATATCCCATTTGCTAATATTTCATTCACCAAGTTAAGTAACATGGCCAACCAGATTCAAAGGTTGGGAACCGGACTCTGCTTCTTTATAGGAAGGGTGAAATATTGTGTGTTCTTTATGATCTGCCTCAAATGTCAAGCACATAGCCAAGACTCATGGATTAAATGATAGAAAAGTGCAAAGGGCCAGGCACAGGGATTGGCCCACAATAAATCTTGGTCTTCAGCATCGGTGACACTTTATTGCCTGGTGAACATGGAGGGGCCTGCAGATCCCATCTTCATGGAGGCTACCTGTGAGGGAAGATGTTGGGATTAATTAGAGTTAAAAATTACTTGGTAAAACGCTATTAGCTTTTAGAAATATGCAAGATGTAAATTTAAGGTGTTATTGCATTATTATGGCTTTACCATCCTGGCTGGCTGGAGCTGCAAAGTTCAGACTATCAAATATTATAGGCCTTCTGTTCTATTTTTAGTATCAGAATACTGGATAATAAATTTAAATGTGAGAGACTGAAAGAGAGAGTAACACTTTTTCCTAGCAACTGTATAGTTGAGAACTCAGGCCCAAACTTTGAGAACTGCATATATTTTTCCATGGAGGGAACATGACTTAGTAGTTTAAATTCATGTATAAGAGTTTCTGTAAAGGTAGTAAAAATAGTCTGCTCAGACTAAGGAGCTGATCCTTCCTTGGAAAAAATTTTTGAATGAAATTTAATAGTGACCAGTCTTAGCCAAACTAGATTTTTCCCCCTGTCTCTTTCAATCATGTCTAAATAAATACCTTTTTCTCATCTATTTCAAAACAAGATTAAAAAATATTGAAATAATGTTTCTTTTCCCTTTAATTATGCTTCTTCTAAAAACCTAACGTTTTTATCCCTCTAGCATTTAAAGTGCAATTTTGTAGGTTATACTCATTTGCAGATTTTAGAAAGTGCCTTTTATTCTTCTCTAAGTGTTAAAGCAATTTAGATTAATGGGCCTTGGACTCTTTGATACCCCTTTTTAAGGCATTTCAAAATGTGTAGAAGATGATATCCTTTCATATGTGATAAGCAAAAATCTTGGCAGATCAAAGACTTCTTTTCCTTTTTGTTTTTACACAAAAGAAAATCTTTGGAGCGGAAGAAAAACTAGAGGAGTGAGGAAAGATCTCCCATATTGCAATCCCCCTCTTTTTTCTGTTTCTGCCTCCCATTGGAAACCCCATCCTTTGCCGCTACTCTTGGGAATTGGGGAAGGAGGCAGCATGATTCAGCTCCACAGAAAGCGGGCAGGGGGTGGGGAGGGGTGAGAGAAAGTATGCTCTGTACCTAAAAGTCACCATTTGACCTCCAAATATTACAGAGGCTAATATTCTACTCCATCTTCCTTGCATCAATGTATGATAATGTTTGTTTTTTTAATTGATATTTTTATTATTTCTTTTGTGTACATGACTATATTAATTTTAGTGTATTAAGATAAAACCTCAGTTAGTATTTCACACCATATTCACCAGCAGAGTTCAGTGTCCCTTACTGCTACCTTGTTCTTCTCTCTTACTCCAACCCCCAACCACTGTCTTCAGCCCTGTGAATTTTGTTGGGGTTTGTCTGTTCATTTGTACCATTTGATCCAGCAATTCCACTTCTAAGCATATACTCAGAGAAAACAAACTCTAACCAGAAAAAATATCTACACCCCTATATTCACTGCAGCATAGTTCACAACAGCGAAGACATAGAAACAACCAAAATGTCCAAAACAGATGACTGGATAAAGAAGCTGTGATCTATATAACTACATAGATGTCTATGCTGCAAAAAGATGAAATTGTGCCCTTTACAACAATCTGGAGAACTGGAGATGTTAAGCAAAATAAGTTAGAAAGAAAGAAAGAAACACAGTATGGTTTCACTCACATGTGGAATCTAAAGAGACAAGACTCTTGACAACTTAAAGAGGACCAATATTCTCTAATAAAGGTAACGACCCAGCAGAGGGCAGGTTGGCTGTTAGGAGTCCTGAGTGGGGTCAATGGCAGAGGGAACACAGCCACACCCAGCAGAAGTGGCGGGACAGTTGCAATCACTCCCTTTTGATTGAGTATGGCCAATTTCCAGTGCACTTGAAGGGGCTTCAGTGAGATCTGGTCAGATGTTGGGCACAGTTCAAGCTTGGTGTTCAGCTGTATCTCTGTATCTCTGTGCTTATATTTCTGTCTGTGTGTGTGGCAGAAAGGATGGACAAGGGTGAGGAGCAAAAGAAGCAAAAATATCACATAGGCTTTATTGTACTTGCTCACATGCCCTTTTATTATTTTCTTTAATTGAAACAAATGCCAGGATTTGAGTGCATGACCATTTGTAGCCTATGTGAGCAGAAACACTCAGAAAGGTCTGTAGTTAGCAGGACCAGGAGGGGGCTGTATGGTGGGAAGGGAAGTTTTGGAAGGACCATGTTGGCTGCCCCTTGCTTAGCATCTCTGACATCTTCCTTCAGCTTCAGTGTGGTGTGATTAAAGTCGGGAAAGGTAACTCAGAAAAGTCAGGGCCTTAGTAACGCCACCAGGGACACTTCTTATCACACATCCCCCATCCCTGCAAGGATCACATTTGAAAGATTTTTTTGTTTGTCAAATTGTACATGGTTATATTAGTACTAAATACTAAATACTAATAACGTATTAGTACTAAATACCCCACAGAATCTCCAAAAGTTTGAAATCAGTATACATGTTTCATTTTGCTCTAGGTAGTGACATTACAAAAAAAAAAAAAAATCAAGTAAACGCTTTTTCTTTTATGTGAATCCAAAACACATCAAGAATTCTGGGCAGTTGAAGTAATAACCACAGCATAATTTGGATTTCCCAGCATACCCTCCAAAAATCCACAGGGAACAATGGGAAGTGCAAATGGACCGGCTTTTGGCAGCGTGAGAGGACAGTGCTGGAAATGTAACTTATATGTAGGCAGAAGAGCACATGACAAACCCCAGCAAACAGTCTGCCATGTTACCCTCTCAGGCAGTGGGAGCCAAGGGCATTCTGGAAACACTCAGTGGAAAAAGGAGAAGCCAGTGATAAGACTGCTACATACAGTCATTTAGGTGTAAAAATCCCAAGTGAGAAGCAAGACCAGAAGGGTCAGAAACTATAAAGGAAGGAAGACACACCCTGGAGAGCGGGTCATATTGAGAAAAGAGCCAGAAAGAGAAGTTGAGGGTCTGTAGGGCAAGAGAGAAGTAAAAAAACTTAACACAATCCCTCATCCATGGCCTTCAAAACCCTACATCCATTAAGGAAACCACTCTTACCTACATCGACCAAAGAGATGGCCTTGAATGAGGAATCTCGGAAATCATGCAACGAAAGCAATGGGAAAACAAATTCAATGAGTACCAAACTGCTATAACGAAAGAAACCCTCAGCTGAATCCCTCATTCCCTCAAATAACCCCAAAGCAGAAAAATAAGTGTAACAAAGCACTCAAAGCTGAATTAAATATCGCACAGCATTTTTGGGTACCTAATCCCAACTTGATTTAGAAATTTCAAAAACTAAAGTCAGAAACAGAAATAGGAAGAAATAAGAATTGACTGATCTCAGGAATGAGAAGGAAGAAAATGATCTCAGAAATGAAAAAATGTTACAAGATGCACTAGGGAGAAGAAACTCAAATGGAAATTTAATAAGGAGTATTGAAGAAAGGTAGGAATGTAGTAGCTAAAAGAATGAAAATGACATGAAGAAGCAAAAAGGCCCCGAGAGACGGCAATTGAAATGCAAGAGACAGATAAAAAATAACATTTATTATTGAAAATCATGAAGACAAAAAACACAATAGAACTAATATTTAAAACTATAATGCCAGAAAACTTTGCAGAAATAAGAGGTAATTCGAATTTACATACTGAAAGGAGCTCTTTTTGCCTGGGAAAGTTATTCAAAAAGAGTCAACTCTGAGAAATAGCCTAGTGAAAGTATTAGGATTTAAAGATAAAGAGAATATTCTCAAGACTTCCAAGCAAAAACATCAACTTGTTTACAAGGACAAGAGAGTCAGATTCACACCAGACTTCCCAAATTTACAATTAAGGCAACCATTAAGCAAAACAGTGTTTTCAAAAAAGTCATGGAAAATATGTATCTATGCTTTTCTATGAGACCAAGCTATTCTTCAAGTATGAAGGATATAGAAAAAGAATTTTAAGTCAACAAACCATTCCTCTTTGAGCTCTTCTTAAGGAATTGACTTAAGGATGCATTTCATCCAATTAAAAACAAGGGAGAGAGTGTGTTTGTGATCAGTGGAAATGTGGGGAGAGGTGTGCTCAGAGACCACGAGACTCTGAGTCTTCTTTCTATACCTGCCCTATGTATCTCTTCCATCTGGCTGTTCTTAAGTTCCATGATTTCATAATATACCAGGAATCCCTTTGGGATTCAGCAAGTGGTTAAATTCCTTTGTGTCCTGCAAGGAGATTACTAGGTGAAAGTGTCAAATCCAGTGGAATGTCTAAGAACTTTGATCAATTTTCTTCATCTTCAGAAGATTCACAAGTCAGACCTCTTAAACTATGACCCAGTGGGTCTATGCTGGAAACACCATAGAAAACCGCCCGGAACTGAGGCAGCCTTGGAAAATGCCCATGCAAGAATTGCAGAAGTTACCGGAGAGGGTTATACCTCTGAAAAAGTGAAGAGAGTCTTAGGGGCAGCCTACAATAATGTCAAAGCAGGCCGCAGCATTCCCTGAGAACCTGAACTCCTCCTTCCAGTCTTCCCACATCTAAACCCACAGCAGTCAGGTCAGCAAACACTAAAGTGCAGAGCAACCGATGGATATTCCAGGAGTGGGGAAAGGAAAGAAGTGAGATGGAAATCAAGGGAGAAATTGTCTTTTCTCATGTGGTCTTGAGAAGTGCAAGGAAATGCTTCCTCTCGGGGGACAGGTCAGGGTGACAGAGGCTATGGCTTCCGTGTTGTTGCCAGTTGTATTTTAAATTGGGGTTAAACTGATGAAATCATTTAAAGATGTTTATGTCCTTTGGGCTTTGAATCTATGGAATGATTTTCCTTGTTTACAAGCTTCAACAGCTACAGTTTTTTTGTTTGTTTGTTTTTAGTTTTGTTTGGGTTTTGCTTTTGTTTCTGATCCTTGTGCTGTATTCTTGACAGACCCTCTGAAGAGCTATCAAGACTGCAGTTACATTTCCCTTTTGTCCACATCAAGAGCTCAATCATGTATTTGATCTTTTCCATCCCACGCCACCCCTGTTCAGCCAGGTCCAATTAATTACATTTCTCCCATTTACAAGATGTTTTAAAGGTCTCGATTTTCAAAGTATCAAACTAATGCAAAAAAAAGAAAGAAAAAAAAAGTGGTCTTAAAACAGATAAAGAAAAATTGAAAAAAACTTCAGCAAAAAAACTTAGAGCAAAAACACTTAACGAGTATAATTGTAGATCAATGAATACAGTTAACTCAGAACAAAGGTAGAAAAAAATGTTATATGTCATGTGTTATTATAGCCTCATAAGGGAGAAATAATTCAAACAAAAGTAGGATAAAGAAACAGAAAAGAAACATTGCTGTTGTATGGACAATTCGTGGGAGACAAGAGAAAAGACAAAAATAAAATAACTAGAGATTAGTGACAATTGAAAAGAACAAGATAGTCACCAGAACAAAACTTCAAACCTTTCTAAATAACCAAATAAAATGAAAAATTAAAAGAACAAAGAAAAAGAGTCACACAGAACAATAATCAACACCTTCAATGTAACTTAGCAATTTTAACATAAAATAATAAGAAATAGTTAAGACTAAACACAGACTTATAGCCTCAAAAACAAACATTAAGGCATCCTGTTTTTTAGATGGGACAACTCAGCAAAATAAAGATGTCAGTTCTGTTTTAATTTATAAAGTTAACACAATCCCAATAAAAATACCAACAGACATTTAAAACCCAAACAAGTTAACACTAAAGTATACATAAAAAAATAAAATGCAGGGATAGTCCAAACACTACATTTTTTTAAAATATGAGAACTAGCCCTATTATATATTAAAAAAATACTATGAACCTCTATAGTATAGAATAGTATAGTAAAATATAGTATAGTATATATGGTATAGTAATATATATAGTATATATAGTATAGTATATAGTATAGTATATAGTACAGCATAGTATAGAATAGCAAAATTGGTAAACTGGGGAATGAATAGACAAAAGGAGTTGGAGAAATAGTCCAGAAATGGATCCAACTACACATGAAAATCTATTATATTAAAAAAGTGACATCTTAAGACAGTAGTGCAAAGATGAACTTCTTTGTACATAATGCTGGGACAACTAGCTAATCATTTGGAAAGAGATAAAAATTATATACATGTCTCATAAAATAGACACAAAAATATTATTCAATGGGCCAAAGATGTAAGAAATTGTACTACAAAATAATCACAAGAAAAGATAGATGAATTTCTCTAGAATCTATAACCTGGGTAGAAGAAAAAGCTGTCTGTAGCTCAAAATCTAAATAAAAAAAGAGAAGCTTGACAAATTTAGCTAAACAAAAATAAAAAGAATGTTCGCATACAAAAGGAAAATGAAGAAAATATTTGCAAAAACCCCCAGATAATGACTAATATTCCTTATATATACTATGTACTATATATACATATATGCAATATATGTACATAAAATGGGCAAAGACGTAAACAATGACAAAATGGATATATTCCTTAAACATGAAAAATGTGTTCAACATCACTCTTAACAAACTAGTTAAAATACATTATTTCTCACCTATCAGACTGGCAAAGTTAAAAAGTGAAAGCTATGTTCTTCTGAATGTGTCCCTCCAAAATTCATGTTCGAACCTAATGCCCTGTGAGGGTGTCAGGAGGCTGGGCCTTTGGGGGGTGATTAGATGATCAGGGCAGGGACTCAGGAATGGAATGTGGGTGATAAAGGAGAACTGAGGGATTCCCCTTTCTTCTGTGCCATATGAAGTTACAAATGAGAAGTCTGCACCCTTGAAGAGACCCTTACCTGGTCATACTGGTACCCTAATCCTAGCCTTCCGTCATCCAGAACTGTGAGAAATGAATTTCTGTGTCTATTTGCCACCCCTTCTAATTCTGTTCTAGAAGTCAGTCCCACCAGACTTAGTGAAAGGACACTTTCTATTGGCAAGATCATGGGCTGAAGGAGTCATGTCTAAGCGCAGTGACTTGGCTGTTGGCGCACTTCAGTTTCTCCTGGGCTACACGACAGAGAACCTCCTTTCCTTTTCATGCCGCTTGAGACTCTCACCAT
>RJWH01000016.1:1616229-1769503 GCA_004363575.1 Solenodon paradoxus
CATTTACCTGGAAGTTGTATAAATACCATGAATGTTCACGATGAAGATACAAGAGGATGCCTGTGCTGTCAGGCTGAAATGGGCTGCAGAGCAGTGTGCCTTGACATTGCAGTCGTCCTCGCTATATCGCAGTTCACTTATGCAGCTTCACTGTATCCGGGATTTTTAAAAAATATATCTAATTCTATATTGCAGAATTTTGCTGTATCACAGGATTTTGCAGTATACGTATACTTCACTAGCAAGTACCCACATAGAATTTTACATGTTATTAAAATTATGTAGGTTTAAGAGTGTAGAAAGTATTTATAAGAGAGTGGGAAAGGTTAATAAGAGTGTGGGAAGGGTTTATAAAGCCTTAAAATATATATAAATAATAAAAAATTATAATGCTGCTACTTGGCGGACTTTCACCTATCACAGAGGCCTCTGGAACGTAACTTGTGCAATAGGTGGGGATTACTGTACTTATTTTATTCTTCTGTGAGGGAAACTAGTGACCTGCATAAATGTGTTTTACTAAACATTTCAATAGCTACCACTGGAAACTTCTTGCTTCTTGCTGAATATTCTGCATATGTGATCTTATTCAAATGTATATTCTCTAACTCTCTCATTGATAAATCAATTAAGAAAGGATAAATATACTTCCTAACACTCAAATTACTCAAGTTTATGTACTAGACAATAATATCATTCCTAGAAAATCACCACTATTCTCTCTAATCATGTTATCAGTATGTTTTCATGGATACAGGGATAACATGCTCCTCTATCAACAGAAAACCAAAGAAAATTTGGTTTTAAACCAAAAATAAAAATAGCAGAGGACAGAGCTTCAATGACTATAGTAGGACTTATCCACAAAACCCAACAATTATGACTGTCCTAACAAATCACCTAGAAGTGTCTAATTATCCAATTTGTCTCCATCTCCACATAACAATTCAAAATTTAAAAGTTGGAAGTCCTTAATAATGCCACAATAGCAATACATTTTCTCTTCCCATTAAAATATTCTGGAATGCACAGTCTTTATTTTTTAAAGCTATTTAGTACACTTCAGACTTGGTACTATCATAGATTTTATTGTATAGTTGGAACTGCATGAGTTATAGTATACCAGAAAAATAAGATACAAAAGGTCTATAACATCTGGGGTCAATTTTTCATAATTCATTCATTTCACAAACTCAGAAGGTCCTATTAAGTGTAAGACTCTGAAAGCCATTTTGGATAAAGAGGAAAATAAGACATAGTCTTTATTCAAGGGGTTTGTAGTCAGAAAGCGATTGAGTATAAGAGAAATTTAAATCTCGATATAGAAACATAACTTGATTCAAGTTTTTATTTAAAGCACTGCACAATGATTTGCATATTGGTCCCATATGTTCAACAAAAACATTTAAATGTTTTGCTTCCAATATTTCAAAACACACAAGCACTCTGATTTTTCATATTTCCCCTATACGAAAGTTGGTTGATAAAATTAAATGCCTTAAAATGCAGAAAAAATAAAGTACAATAAAAACATTTATTGGACAATTTTCTTTTTAAGATTAATCACTAGAGATATGGCATCTAAAACTACTCATGCCCAAAATAAAAGAAGGCAAACATTTTTCTTGGTAATAGAATTGGGCTTTTGAAAATTATTATAATAGCTCTATTCCTCCCATTCCTTTAAATTCCAGAAAATAAAAAATATAACATATAATCATAATTTAATTTCCCTTTGAATTAGAAAAGAATTATAGAAGGCCTGTCTTGAAACCATCCAATTCTGATCACTATGCAGTTGAAGAAATAGTAGGCTTTTCTTGAATACATACAGTTAAATAGCCAGGTAGTCACAATTAATGCTATTTAGGTAACAACCATAGTTTTAAAATACTGAAACCCAACACTTGTAGATATTATATTATTTACCTATACTAGGAGTACTTCCTGGCTCCCAGACTTGGGATTCTGAATAGATTCCTCTCCTGTAAATACTGATAAATCTAGTTCTCTAAAATCTACTGAATGTTGTAATTTCATTCACACACAAACAAAAACCCACTACACAATTAATCTTTTGTGTCAATAGCAGGCCTGTCACTTTCTAAGAACACCCTCCTAGCTCATAAGGAACTCAGTCCAACAAATAATACCAATAAATAAAAGCAAGTATAATAAATGTGCTAAATGAAATAACATAAAACACACACACAAGGTAGAGCAATGGAAGGATACACACTTTGAGGGCTTGGATCAGAACTGATTAGTCTTAAACATGATTTTTCTATGAATGCCTTTCCAAGCATCTAACAAATTACGTTACAGAAATGTAGCACTGAGTTCCACGCTGGTGGCCACCTCAAGCAGTGGACTGTGTGAATCCATGTCTATTTATATGTGCTTTGCTGAACAACAGTAACAGAGATGTCTGGACATTTACTGCATAGGGTTAATCTATCATCCTAATTCAGGGTTTGCTACTGACATTGACCCCAATAGCTATTAATAAAAGATCTTGATTGTCTCCATTTGGAAAATGGCTCCTTCTCTTTGATTTCTGTTGGTACTTGACCAAAAAGGACAAGATGTATACTTAAAGATACATAAACTCTGAAAGATAATGTAAGCAGAGCTATTTGACAATTATTTTATTAGGCTTTGGGGGTGGGGTGGACAATGATAAAGGATAGGATAAGGATTTATCACCTCAAGGTAAAATAAACTCTTTTTAGGATGGCACATCATTCAGCAAAAACACTGAGGATAAACAACTAATATGAACCAAGAAAGCTATTTTTCTTTCATCAAAGTTACTACTAATTAGATCTCTAATGGATGTAATAGGTAAGAATAAAGCCAGGGATGTCAACTGACAAGGAAAGTGATTCAGCAGGAATCACTATTAGCTTATTTTCTAACATGGGCCTACAAATATTTTCATAATCATTTCTAAGTTACAAATTCACATTTATACTGCTCATGTGATCCCCTCATTTAAGAACACATCAGCAGCACTGCTGGCCTGTGTTACCCCCTATATTCCTTGCCACAACAAGGAAAGAGTACATAGTGTGTGGACCCAGAGTAAGGGAAAAGGCACCCACTGTGTGTAAATATAGTCTCCAAGTAGAAGAGCGAGGTCCACATCAAGTTCAGATTTCTGACACACTTTAGCCTTTGGCAAATTGTCTTCTTATCTATAAAATATGGACTATTGTGAAGATCAGATGACTACATAAGTCATTTACTTAGCACAAAGCCTGCTGCTTATAAGCACAATAATGTAGTACTTGTATTTCATTGCTCCTGCTTCATAAATTCTCTATCCCAATCTCTCAAGTTCTTGTGCTTTGCACAACAACCACTGTCCACCGCTTACTGCGGAACCTCAGGCATGTCACACCGTTTGCTGTCTCTTGGTAGCAGTGTCTCAACTCTCAAATAAGCTCAGAAGTGTCACCTGCCCCAGAAAAGCAGTTTGTTGGAAGAATCAAAAGGGATAATATATGTGAAAGAATTTTACTGTCTATAAAGGATGGCCATTCTGCAAATGGTACACTCCCCTGCTGGCAGCAGCTTGAACAAAAGTAAATATGTATTCTCTCTGTGGTCAGCCATGAAATAAATGTCTTTCCAGCCCTTGGAGTTTAATCTTTCAGGATCTACTGTCAGACTACCCAGAACTTAGATACAAACCCCATATAGACCCTTCATCTTTACCTTCCCCTCTCTCCCTTAACTTCCTGGTCCAATCTGTTGTAGGATTAATCTCACTCAGATCAAATAACTGTATTGCTCAGGGCTTCCAGTGTGTCCTTATTGCCTTTAATACCTAAATTCCATACTGTAATCTTCCCTTCTCTTTCTTCTAAAACATAACCCTAAATGACCTTTCTATACACCTCCCAGGCTTCTTTAGGCATTCCATGACCCACGTGAATAGTTAACAATTTCCCTTTCTTGTGTGTTCCTCTCATCCCAACTCTCTTAACTTCCGTGGTTGGTTATCATGGTCTATGTACCCTGGAAGTCAGCACCTCCCCTCCACACCCTCCTCAAAGTCACTGTAAGAAAACTCACTTAAAGAATATCCATCAACACACAGCATCCTTTCTATGATCACCATATATCAAGTACTACACTTACTTACAAGTGACACATTCTTATTAGGCACGTTCAGTGGGAGCAAATGCATTTTACTGTTTTGTGGAATGTATTACTTCAAATTATAAAAGCTTAAACTTAATCTACATCACATGCTAGGTTGTAAAAGCTATGTTAGGGGAAAATACCAGTCTCATTAGTTCTTTACTCTTCATTGTACCTAACGAAATGGACTACATATTATCAATATTCAGGAAATAATTGTTTAGTCAGTATTAAGTGTGGACTAGATTGAAAAATTCATTTTCAATTTTATACCCTAAAAGTCAAGCATTTTAAATCAGGTATTCTTTTATTCTGAATTTACTAAATATTGAATGTTTATTGAGGTTGTATCAAAATATAACACAGAAAAAAAAAACCGAAAGTATCTTCAAGTATTTAAAATTAGTTTAAATTATATAGTATTTATAATGTTTAAAATCTGGTATTCAAAATTTAAAAATAGTATAGAATAAGAATCACATTAAATGTATATTTACTCATTGCCAAGTAAATTAGAAAGTATCTCAGGATATTGCTAACTTGTGGTTTCTGTTGCAGTATTTGTATCATTTTAGGGTTGTATTATTTCACAATTTCTGCTTGTGAACTATTCAAATAAGACTATCGTAAAAATAAAAGATGGAAACTCGATACTGGGACAATCAGTAGACTGAATAGAAGATATTATTTTTCTTTTTGTGAAAATTATATCAATTTTCTTTCAATTTGCCATCTTCATTTTTGGCATAAATTATTTTTCAACGAATAGTTCTCCCAGAAACTCACCATATATAGCAAAATTTTAATAGAATGGTGTACAGCAGTTAATTTAATAAAACACTGATTCATTTAAGCCTGAGTCAAGTAAACCTAGTTAGGTGAACATGTATACCACATCAACTACTTGGTTATATTAATCAGGAAAGTTACTCTCATCATTATATATAATTCATACTATCCAAGAATTATAAAGTAGTATTTCATGCTTATAGAAATGACAGCATCAGTAAAAAAGATAGCTTTCATGCTTTATATTTTTTCTGGAATCACGCCCACCCCATCCCCTTGTTTCAATATCTGCTGCTCTGTATGAATTTGATGACCAAGACCCTATAAGCACTCAATGTGTAAGCTGAGTACCTGGATCTCCCAAGGGGAGTAAAATGAAACCAAGGTAGTTTACAACTACTTTTTACATATGTGTTTTTTATCAAGAAAATTCAGATACAGGTAAATTGTAAAGAAAGTAGTGAAAGTACAAACACTATTATTGGACTGGCTCTTACTTAAGATGAAGATCAGAAAATGCTCCAAGAACACCACATTTAAATCACACACTGACAATGACATTGTTAACACACACACACACACACACACACACACACACACACAGCACAGAGGTGTGTTTTTGAAAAATAGTTATTTACCAACTTAACTGTCATATACACACGTTTGCATCCTTTAATATATTTTACATCCTTTTCTAGAAAAGGAATAGGATGAAATAATAGCAGATTTTGCACACACTTTACTAATTTTGGCCTATGTTTTTCCTAAATTAACATAATGCAGCAATATTTTCATCTTCAGATTATCAAGACTTAAGAAATTAACAGCATATACTTCCTGTTCTAAATTTCCTCTACTTAGCTCAAAAAACTGAAGATGGAAATCCCATATGATCTCATCATTCCATTTCTGGACATCTACCCAAAACATACAAAAGCACCCACCTGCAGAGATGTATGTATCCCCATGTTTATTGCAGCCCTATTCACAATACCTAAGAACTGGAAATTACCTAAGTGCCCAAGACCAGATGAATGGATAAAGAAGATGTGATACATATATACAATGGAATACTACACAGCCCTTAGAAGAGATGAAACCCTGTCATTTGAATCAACATGGATGGAACTAGAGGGGATTATGCTAAGAGACACAAGTCAAAAGAAGAAAGACATACTAGACGACTTCACTCACAGGTCAAATGTGAATAGATAAAACAAAGGAACAGACAAAACAAACAACTCTGAAACACTTGCAACAGAACTGAGGTTACCAAAAGGGAATGTGGTGGACAGGAACAAATGGTGGTGGAGCCCACTGGACAATGGGTAAGAACACTTGATGATTTGGTGGAGGGCAAGGTGCTGAAACTGACTACTGTTCTAGCATGTCCTGAGTTAACGTTTCAGGATAATAAATAATTGATCTCAGAATATTTCTCTAGTGTCAATCTGGGTACACTTTAGATTGTTTCTCAAATTAAAAAATGGTCTTCTAGAGCAGTTTTGAAATTTGAAGTAACCCGCAAATATTCCACTGAGTATATACTAATACACTAAGTTAATAATATGCCTCTGAACAGTAGAAACAATGAGGGGAAACAACATATGCAGCAGACACACTGAGATGCCACACACAGAGAGGAGAGCAGAATTACTTTAGTGATAGTGTCTCTGTCTCTCTGTGTGTCTCTCTGTCTCTCTGCTTTAAATCTCCATTCAAATGCTCCCAGTCTTAGTTTGTTTACAAGATTCCTTTACATTTTAATGCTTACCATAGCACGGTTTTTAGTAACTTCACACCTTTTAAAAGCATAATGCCAAAAAAGGATGAAGACAATCATCACACTTCAGTGACTCCATGGCTAACTCAGTAACTATCCTTCTTCTGTGCAAAGAATAATATCAAAAGACTTCTATCCTTGTGTTTGGATTCTGTATGTGTTCAGAATCCTACATTTCTGTGCTTTTGATTCTCAGGAAAAATATTGGATGATGAATTCCAATTACCTAGCCACATGCAAAAGCATGAGACATAAGATTAAGGTTTTATAAACTAAACATTATCTGTAAACCACATGTATAATTCATCATTCTTTAAACTATTCATCACAACATGGATGAATATATGCACTTCAAATTTTATGCAGTCTATGCTAGATGTTTCCCACCTGCTATTCCCAATCCAATTTCTACCTCTTGCTACCTTTCCCATGACCAGGAGGTCAAGTTACATGGTTTCTGCTCTGGTGGAGTTCCATCAACAGAGAGCACATGTAGGAAAGCTCAGGAAAGGAGAGCTCCGGCATTTTAATAGACAGCCTCCATCCTCGAAAGCTCTGGGGTGGCACCAGGTGTATTCATTTACAAAATTCTCTTTTCCTGTGAGTAATACCTCCCATGGCTTTTGCCACCCCGCGCAAGAGCTTAACCATCCCATATCAGGGTATCTTAAGTCAGGTCTGCTTTTGTAAAGAGTTCTTCTATTAAATCCTCTTCAATCACCCATTTTGAAGGTACCATTGAAGGAGACCTTACAAATTCAAATATCTTATGATAATAATAACAACAAACCTGTTTGTCTCCCTTTTTCTTTCTTTAAACATTCTTAGAATCAATCTTATCTCTGGCACAAAAGCAACCAGGAAGCAAAGCACTAATATCAAAATCCAGCAGCCAATGCAGGATTCAGCCTGGTGCCACTCATCAGTGATAACAAAGAACCAGCCCTGGACCTGTCCATTTGCCCCTACCCTTCCCAAACCTCCTCCGCAGCATCACCTGGGGCAGCCTACCCTTTCCTTCCTTTCCAGTTAAAGAGCCCTCACCCCACTTGGGGAATGAGATAGTTGTTTTGGGACTTATGCCCACCATACTGCCAAGTTATCAATAACTTAAATAAAATGTCTTTTCCTCTCAAAATCAAATCTCATTCTCCACGTTTGGCCCTCAGTAGGTAAGCAAAAAGAGTCCTTGGTGCTTTTATCCTCTGTTCACTGATGTTTTTCTTTTTCCAGGTCACCTCCAAACAGGAAATAGCACTTTTTCATATGAATTATACTTACTTTAATTCCATTTATCTAACAGTTATACTGGAATTGCCTAAATGTTTATCTACTTTTTTATATAATTATGACATGTCTTTTAAAGAGAAACATGTCATACTTTTGATTTGGATCTTCAGATTATGGCTACAAAACAATGAAGACTGATGAAATTACTTAAGCTAGAAATCTGAGACAGGCTAGTACACTCATTTGCTGTTAGTAAGACCGTCACCTCCACCCCCCACCACCCGCTTCCTGCTCACAGTCACCATAGCTGAGGGTTTCTTCCTGTACTAGACCAGCAAGATGCCCCAGAAGGCTTCTTTTCTCTCAACATCTACCCTGTCCTCAGCTTTTGCATGAAAGATAATGAAGCCACAGTCTTCAATGAGTGGCAGACTTGATATCTCCAAAACTTGGGGAAAAAAGAGCACTTCTTTCCCAAGTGCTTTTCTGGAAAGATTCTCTCTATTTCCACCACCGTCATTCTTTTAAAGACTCTCCATCATTGCCTCCCCACTCTTCTAGTGGGGTACACTCAAGGATTTGTCTCGTATTTTTTTTCCAATGGAATAAATTTCCATAGAGGTGTTCACAGTCACCAGCAAGAGAGGCCTTTCTGAAGTGTGGGGCATGAGTTCAAGCAGCACAGTGCTTCTGAGAAAGAACGAACCCAGCTCATCTTCCGGGGAAGAAATCAGACACGTCTTCAAAAGTGATTGCATACTGGGGAAGTGGCTTTTTATATGTGGGTGATGAAATGGGACATCATAATCTCTCTGTGTCCACAAAATTGGGGATAATTCTGGGGAATTTTTTTAATGTTTTCATGCTTTAAATTCTTATGCTCCTCATTTATGCAACACGCAAATATAGAAAGTATATGTGGTAAAGAGTCATTTTATCCATCTTCATTACTATAAAATTTGAAGCATGGTATTGCTGTCCATTAAGAAAATTATCATTCTACATGAACATCAACATCTTCTGTTGGCCAATATATACTTTAACGTGTTTAGATGTGCATTTTAAATGGAAAGTGAAATTATTCTAGGGAATAAAAATTATCATTAGGAAGGTTTACTAAAGCAATTGCAGTAGCAGCAGATTTTTAAATTATCATCTAGCAGGTTGCTGATATCAGATAAATTAGAGTAAATCAAAATAAGATTAAATGTGTAAATAATGTGTTGCTTCAATTTCACTATAGGTGTAAGTCATTAAACACAAAGGTTCTTCTATTTAAAATGGTGAATAGCCACCAAATTTTTTATTTCATTTTTTATTTTCCTTGATGTTTAGATGCTATTACATATTTTATTTCTTTGTTAGAACACAATTAAGTCTTCAGTTTATCAAACTCACTAACAAACCCTCTTCTGCCTATTTATATATTTAGAAACTTCATACTTTAAGCATAAAAATTCTATTCTATCAAAAGTAATGATATGCTTTTGTAAAAATTATATTATCAATATTTAAAACAGTTGTTCAATCTAATAGTAAAACTGGTCAGTGTCATTCTCAAAGCACACATTAACATTTTACTTTAAAACATTTATTACAAGATTAGTTGAGGTTATAAACTAGAAAAAGTCATTTTGAATAAGTCAGAAGCAGTAACCTTGTTTTATGCCAACTCTTGCTAGAGCAGATTATATTCGTTTTATAAAACACTCAACATCTTTTAGAAACTATTATTTCTTCCCAGAGCTTTCTCTTCGATGTCATTACCTTTGGCCTCTTTTTTTTTATCATCAATCTTAAATTAATTCCCTGGGAAGCACTAGCTTGTTGGCTGGTTGGAAGGACTAAATATAAGGGTTTATAAAGAAAAGCTGCTTTTGATATAATGCTATTACAACATGATCACTTACCCACAAATTGTCAGATACAGAGGATTTTATGTTAGACACAAATGTTGTGTTCATTTTAAAAGCTATTATCATTCAACAAATAGAATAGGGATTATTTTTATAGTTTACATTCACTTTACAAATAATCAGTTAATATGACTCCAGGACAGTAAACAATGCCTCTTACTACTGTATTATTTGCTTGCAGATTCTTCTTTCTTCTTTTTTTTTATTTTTTATTTTGCCACAGGTTCTCATTTGTAATATGCTAAATGGGCCCTTCTTATCCACCTTGTCAAAGGATTTCATGGATATTATGCAAATGAAGGGCTATGCCTGAAATATTCTAATTTAATATTCGCTTTTGGGTTTCTATTATTTAAGACAGCAATTGTGTAGCAATAAAAGATAAATTTGCTTAAGGCGGAAGTGTGTTTTTTAAATAACCAGCAAATATATTTTTTTAGAACAGTTTGTTGAGACAACACTTTAAGTGAAGGTCAGTCTTTTCCTTTCAGGTTTTCTTCCCTAGCAATTACTTCCTCCTTGCTTGGTAACTGCACCCTAGCCCCATGGAGCTATGTATTGCCTCATCAGTGGATGCAGAGTTGGGGGACCCTGCTTTTCTGGAGAAAGGTCCACAGGACAGTCTCTTCAGGGCTTTGAGCCTTGATGAGTGTTCCTTTGAAGTGTGCACTGAAAAAAGCAGGGCAGTTGTTTGCTAATAAATCCTGCTCACTAAAACTGTTCTGAATCAATCCTGACCTTTATCCTGAGCCCAGTTTTCTGGCTTGCCACCAGATTCTGTGAGTTTCCTGGTGTCCTTGCAATAAATTCCTTTTTTGCTTCAAATTAACCATGGTTCAATTTTATTGCTTGCAGCCGAAAAACCCTAACTGATACAGATGCTCTTTTGTAAGAATATCTTCAATGATAAAGTAATGGACATTGACTCCATTTAACCATCAGATGCTCTTTCCAGAGATGAATTATTACCTGACCTTGCCTACTGGCCCTAAGGAGTTCTTAGGTGGTAAACTCCAAAAAATCAATGACCTTAGGAGAACTACTTCTAAGGGCTTTGGTGTTGCTATTGTAGCCCTAGGACTTAGTAACTGATCAACATGGTAATGCAACATTTGCCCATCTATACAACAGATCTACTCATGACCTCTAATCTCAATTATATTTGTAGAAACTCCAAGTGACCTAGTTCCACAGACTCATTCCCACAATAAAATGAGCAGTAAACTGACCTATACTGTGTCTCTCTCTCACCTGTAAGGTTTGTTAAGAGTCTGGATACAGTTAAGTTCTGGAAGGCTTAAATAAAACTTGCTCCTTTTCTAACTCATAACCGCATAACACTTTTTGATGTATCCAAATATAATGATTAGACCTTAGCAGAAACTTTTGCCCCAAAATGTCCTAAAAGCAAATGACATTAGCCATCTTTCTTGAAATAAGATGTTTGCTGGACCAGTGTATAATGGTATAGGCTTAACACTTATTCCAGCAGTTGTCGGGCAGAGCCATGGGCACTGGAAGGCATTCTGAGCCATTCCTTGTGGTGGGTGAAATTCTAAAAATGCACACACTCACCCCTGATTCCACAACCTGTAGAACTTGTGAATACAATTATACATCATTCCTGTGATTATGCTCATGATTATGCTTATCATCAAATACATAATTATGATTAAGATAATATGACTATTCCATATTGTCATATGGTAGAGTTGACATTAAGTGAGACATTCTAATAGCCAGGTCTGCTCTAATCCCTTGAGTTCTCGAAAGTAGACAGCTGTCTCAGGACTGGTGGCAAAAGGGGAAGTCAGGGAGATTTGACTGAATGAGCCATTATTGGCCCTAAAGATGGAGGGAGCCATGGGAAGAGATGCAGATAGCCTAGAGAGGTTGAGAATCACTCCCTCTGGAACACCAGCAAGGAAACAGACTTCAGATGATAGCCACAGGCAAGTAGGCTCAGCCAGCAATCTGAATGAGTAGGAGTGCTCCAGATGAGTGCTTAAACAGAAAACACCCTTATTTTGACCTTGTGATGCCCTGAGCAGAGCCAGCCAAGTCTTTGAAATTACAAAACTTTGTGCTAATAAAAATGGGCTGCTAAATCTGTGGTAATGTGTTATGAATTAATAGAAAATGAATATACATCCCTCCATCAAGAAATTCTTGGTCAGCTACAATTACTTATACCAGGGTTTCTAGGTCTTTTCTAATAGAAAAGAACATGTCTGCTGGAAGGATTCTCCAAGTCTGTCTTTCAAACCCATGCCCAGTATGATTCTCTAGGTACCACTGAAGAGAAAGAAAGAAAAAAGCGGGAGGATGGCAGCACTTAATGAGTGAGGATGTGCCAGGGATGTCAGGAAGGATCTTCATTTAATGTGCACAAGAATCCTAGTGGCATATCCTGCATCCTCATGTTATACATGAGAAATTAAGCTCCACAACTGTTGTATTATGTAGCAGCACAGAGTTACACAGCAGCAGGTAAAAGAAAGAGGAACACATGGTTCTCAACTAGACTGGGACTTCACTGTTAAATTTTTTGAGAATTATATTTATTCTGTAATTCCTTCAGGATACTAAACAACAAGGATGCTAAAGAACCTCAAGACTCGATTTGGTCCCAAGACTCTTTGGCCTATTTAACTCACACCTGCTTGATACAGAAGAAAACAATAGCTATGCAGTGCCATTTAAAATGTTTAAAACCTAAACTACTTACAATCCTAAATTATTTAAAATTTGTGATTTCTTATAATGTCTTTTTAAAAATTAAAATCTACTTGAAGAGGTCACATATTTTGTCGACTCTAAAATTATACCACAATGGATCTTTATTTATTGTTGCATCTCCGACAAATAGAGATCTTTAAATATATTCTACTATAAAAGCAAACCAAGTAGATACTGTACCAATCACATAGCAATTGTCCCATATCCTGAGAAAGCTAGAATAAGTCAGGTAAAGCCTAATAAAAGTCGAGGAGGAAGGGGAAGCTGAGTGAAATTTTAAACATTAGAGGCTTTCTTCTTTGTTCCTTTTTTTCCAAGAAAATTTTTAATCTTGAAAATATGAACCTCATAACTACATGATTCTAAATAAAACTGCCCATTAGTATATATTTTTAATGCTAGCTTCTCAATCGTGATGTTTCATATATCTTATCTTCTTAGATATTACCTTGAAATAACTCTCTCTGGCTTACCCTCCAGCCAGAATATTTAAATACATGTGAATCACGATAAAGGCTAAAATCTAATCAGTTAAGAACCTGAACTCAAGAATCTGACCAAACAAATTGGAATTCTAGCTCTGCCTCTTACTAGTTGTGTGGCCTTGAGAACTATACATAACTTCAACTTCTGCTTCTAGAAAATTGAGATAATAACTACACCAACCCCATAGGTGGTAAAAGTGAAAAGAACTGTCTCAGAGTACTTTTCTAGTGCTCACTATGTGGCAGTCCTGCTCTAAGCATCAGATCTAATGAAAGTTTTGCTCTATTATATTCACAAAAACACATCCACAGCCATTGCTACTTCATGAGGAACAACCAGAAGAGACTTCTGGGAACTTCTCCTCTTGGGTCCCTCAGGCCTACATCTGCCCAATTAAGGTATAATTATAATCATCCCCAATCATAGAATTAAGAGGATCACATTTTAATATATAAATAAAAACTTATATTTAATGTAAAAAACAAGGAGCTGTTATTAAAGGAAAAGTAATCGAGAACCAAGTAGGTAATACAAAAAATGAATTGGTTGCAGCTATCTGGACATAGAAACAGGCAAACATCTGGTAGGTAAACCACCAATGCATTTGGGATCCATTTCTGAACACAAAAAAAGGACACTTTTTAGAAATGTAACACTATTTTAATTCCAAAAACAGAAAGTGAGAAAGTTCTGGAGGGAGATAGCATCAACAAACTGGTGCTAAAAACACAATTATAAGGAGAAACTTGATAGCATATGCCAATAGGTTCCATTGCCCATAACTAACAATTACAAATTTGCTCATTAAGAAAAACCGCTTCCAGCAAAATCTATAAAGTGTGAGCTTTATAAACGAACACCCTTTACTTTCTAGCAAGGCTTAACCTTGACAAGTTACCTTAAACATGACTAAATCTCAATTTCTTCAAGAATAAAAAAGGGTAATATGAAAACCTTCTCATAGTTCTGAGGATTTAATGATAATGCATAATGGTTGATAAGAATGGCTCTTTAAATTTACCCATTATTATTATTATGGAGGAATTCCAAGATTTGCATTAAAAAAAAGAGACCACCACCACAAATGGGAAACAAAAACCCTCAATACAAACTACTTTTTTTCTAAACATTAACCTTAAGAAAGTAAAGGTGTTCTAAAGCACAGTGTCCAGCCTTTTCTCTTCGCTCAAGAATCACTCCACACTCAATTCACATATATCTTGACACCATCAAACAGCCCAAGCTTGATTTCAAAATCCAAGGTTGTGGTCAACATTTAGAGAAGAGAGGGGATGGTTACCGCCCAGGGGCCAGGCAGGCTCACTAGGGTATGGATTACAGGCTGAGCCAGCCAACCACCAGAGCAGATGTGGAATCAAGGGTGGCTTTTCTTGGGGGTGGAGGCAAGTGGAATGACACAAGTCATGGCACAAGGTTAAATGAGGTCATGATCAGTAAGGTGTGAGGACCAAAGGGCAAGATACATTTCATTATTTGCAAAGAGTAGTTATATACAAAACTGTAACACAGTAACATCTGTCAGTTTTCCCTACACAAACAAAAACGCCCATTGCCCCAGGTAAAGCAGCAAAGAGCATTTCCCATACACATTAGTCCTTTGTGCCTTTAGACAGAGTTCTAAATACTGAGAAAAATTTTCCTACTCTGCTTGAAAGTGTCATTGCTTGCAAATATGAAGCATAGTGACACAATTTTTCTCTTCACTACCAAACAACAATGTATTTTTATTTTGTGCTGCAACATTTTGATCATAAATCAATGAAATTCTCTAATATAGTAAGGCCCTTGGAGAAGGCCTGCCACCATGAACATGGCATGCTACGGCAAGCATGTTAATGCTCACATGGTTGCCTTTGATCTCAGGGACACAAACGCCATTAATACACTGCACAAAATCACACAGGCAAACTGCAGCACAGATGATACACTGCCCCTGGCAATCACATTTGACCTCTTCAAATTTGAAACATCATACTTCAATAATGGGTAAAACCTATTGCCGAAGTTAAACTCTATCGTAGAATTAAATGATAAATTAATGGACCATTATTCCATTTATATATGTTTCTTATTAAAGACTTTGTTCGACTATGCCCCTGTTGACATAGAGTAATTTTAGGTTTTACTACAATACTGAGGGCAACTTAGAGAGATTTCCCATATCTTCTACCCCCACATATGCATAGCCTCCTACATTATCAACATCACTCACCAGAGAAATACATATTTTACCCAGGATGACCCTACATGACACATCATACTCACTCATAGTCTGCAGTTCATGTTAGGGCCCATTCTTAGTGTTGTGTATTCTATGGACATGGGCAAAAGTAAAATGACATGTGTTCATCAATATAGTATCATACAGATTTCTTTTCCCTCCCCTTAACCTTATCTTTTCCCTGAACCTCAGTCCTGGCAATCACTGATCTTTTTACCGTATCCATAGTTATGCCTTTTCCAGAACATCATATAGATGAAATCCAGTATGTAGCTCTTTCAGATTGCTTTCTTTCATTTAATGATATGTATTTAAGGTTCCTCAAGTCTCACTCTTCAAGGCTTGATAGCTCATTGTTTTTTTGCACTGAATAATATTCCACAGTCTGGATGCACCCCAGTTTATCCATTCACCTACTGGAGAACAACTTGGCTGCTTCAAGATTTGGCATTATGAATATAGCAGCTATAAATATCTGTGTGGGGTTTCTGTGTAGACATAAATTTTCAACTCCTTTGGGTAAGTAACAAGGAGTATGATTGCTAGATCATATGGCAATAGTATATTTAGTTTTATAAGAAATCTCCAAACTGTCTTCCAAGTAACTGCATCATTTTGCATCCTCATCAGCTATAAATGAGAGCTCCTGTTGCTCCACATCCTCACCAGCACAAAGTGTTATCAGTATTTTGGATTTTGTTTATTCTAACAGGTGCATAGTATTATCTCAATGCTTTGATTTGCACGTCCCTGGTGACAAATGACATGTAGTTTCTCTTCATGCACTTATCTACCATGTGTATATCTTATTTAGTGAGGTGTCTGTTCAGGATTTTGACCCTTCCATATTGTTTTAAGCAAACAACATCTGCTAAAGACAGTCATAATTGATCACAAAACAGTGAATGCTAAAATTTTTACATGTAGATATGTGAGAAAATAAGAATATTTCCAAGTATAAACTATGATCTGAATGATCTTATTAGTGATACTTAGAAATAAAAACTGAAAAGATGCAAAATACTGCACACAAGTGTAGTAAAATATTTGATATAACATAGCATAAAAAAGCTGATATGTACTTTTTAGAAATTTAAATGATATATATTCCTAATTGTCTAAATTTCACTTAATAGTGCCAGTGTTTAGTAAACATCTTAGAGGCAGAAAAATGCCACAAAACTCTTGATTATATGAAAAAGTACCCAAAAATGAAGGGCAAGAGTAAAAGATAATCTCATTTTTTTAACCTAAAGGATTGGAAAAAATATTAAATTTGAGCACCTACTGCTGGCAAAGGTGTGAGGAAAAAGACATGTGCTATATGTCGCCGGCAGGATGGAACACGCATCCTTTGGGGAAGTATCAGCAATGACAGTTAAAATTTTAAATGTGCCTACCCTTTGATACGGTAATTCCACTCTCAAGAGTCTGTCCTACAGGAATAAAAGAATCAGCATCTAGAGATAGATGTATATGGGTATTTTTTTTTAAAGACAAAATATTTGTAATAGTAAAAACTGCAAATAGCTTGAAAGTGAATCAATAAGGTCATACTTGAAGAAATGATGATATATTCATTATAGACTATTATGTTGCAATGAAAAAGAATTAAAAAATCAGTGTGGATTACCACCAAAGAAATTTTGAAGAGTTAAAAAGACTTTGATCAATACTGAGTATGAAATAATGCCATTTCTTTAAAATAAAACAGAGCAGCGGACATCATATATGTGAAAATATCTTTGCATAAAAACAGAAAATACATTGACAAAGACAAACCAAAGTATTAACACTGAAAACCTCAAGACGGCTCGACTTAAAATCTGAGAAAGAAATTTAGCTGTTCTAAGCAAGCTTAAATTTGTTTTAATGGGCATGCTCTGGTGGAGTAACGGTTAAGTCAGTCACCTCCAAAGAAGCAAGCCACATCTCCCTGGGTTCAAGTCCCAGGTCGGCAGGGAAAACAACCAGTGAGAACAACTAAATAAAAATAAAATAAAAATGCTTCATCCTCCTCTCTTTTCCTGCCTGCCTACCTACTCACCTTCTTCCCTGTCTTTACCTTTCCTTTAAAAAAAATAATTTTTAATCAAAATAGAGAAAAAAGTTGAAAGATGCAGGATAAATTTTAGATTGATGTACTGTATTTATTATATGTGAGCATATAAAGATATATTTGATTTTTAATTAAATATCATTAACTGCTGCTTGTAAAAATAGCCCATATAACACTCTTCTTAAATATCTAATGCCAACTGCTCCCCAAACCAGGGATATACACAGTGCTGTCTTGATGGTTTTGTTTTATTTAATGGCACGAGCTTCCTATTAGATCAATCACACCAACAGCTGTCCCAGGTCCCAGAGCTGACGTTGCGCTGGGAGCTTGCAGGACTGGATGATGTGAGGAAGCGGAGTGGGGTGATCAGGCTTGCAGGGGCCACACAGATGGACTAGAGTCTCTCCAGATGACGCTTGTTCTTGAATCACTGTTGAGTCTACTTCGACAAGATCTGACAGTGACCTCTGGTACTTTTGTGGCAGAGTTCGCAGGCCCTGACCTGCACATGCTCAGGGATTCTTTGAAGGAAGAACTTCCACTGCCTTAGGTCCTATCCAGTCAAAGAAGCAACATTCTTGCACCCCCAATTTGCTTCTCTTACCGTTCCAACTTTCAATTCGCATACTAAGAGTGGCATCCCCGATGCAATCAAATCCCTTAGGTAGGGTGGACATATATTTTATTATCCAAAGGGGCAAATTTTGAGAATGAAAAAGGATACTATTAAAATGTTATACTAGAATAATAGGTATATTCCAGGACTATCACTCCTTACACACAAATGAAACTCTGATGAGTGGAGAGATGGGCTACTACCTTTTTTCCACACAACTCTTCTTTAATGACAAGAGTGCTTCTTTATCCAATCCAATCCCACCTATGTTCTAAGGAGCACTGTCTTAAGTCCTTTCACCCTAAAGTGCCATAATGCCATATCCTGTCTCCCTCATCCAGCCCACAAATGCAGAGCACCCTCTCCTCATCTGAGCCTTCCTTCAGTTTAAAACTGAGTGCCTGGCAGACATGCAAGCAGCTGGACCTGACTGTGAGGAATAGACTCTGAATCTGTGGAGGTCACATTTCGTTTTGGGAAGACAGACAATAAAAAGAAAGCAGATATGTAACAAAGTGATAAATTCCACAGAATAAAATAAGAAGGGGAGTAGGGGGCTAGGGAGTATGGGGTACAGGAGTGAGGGCTGCTCTTTACATGGAGTGTGGGCTTCTATTCTCTGATAAAGTGACTTTTAAGCAGAAATCTAAGGAAAGGGGGCAGGGCATCTCTGTCAGGAGAACTGGCAGGAAAAGGATCCTGATGAAGAACCTGGCCTCAGTTCATGTAGACAAGGACTTCAGATTTTACTCAGAGAAATGAGTCCTGGAACCTGTGCCAAGAACTGTGCCACACAGAGACCAGAAACAGAGCAGCCTCTGTCTCCATGGACTGAGTGTCTAAGGGAGGCAGGAAGGTATTCATCAACCAGAGAACTAACTGCCTTCTAGGGAAGCCAGCTCTCACGAACTCCCTTTTAAACTGTGGTCCATATGCTTTCCTCACTAAAGATAAGAGGGGGAAAAACATAGTTCTGGTGGTATGCCACCCCCACATAGAAAGGAAAGGTACTACACTTAGCTCTGTCTACTAAAACAAACAGCTGTTTTCCAGTCATCACTTGTCACTTTGGTTTGCAAACATTAATATCTGCTGAAAATTAAAGTAGTTCCCTTACACGATACATTTTTTAATCTCCAAACAATTCCAAAAACTCATATGCAGAGGAGAATTGGTGGGGTTTTATAAACTGTAAGGAATGTGCAATCATCTGTTCCCTTAGAGGAATTCTAGAAATGACATGTAGGTTTTACACAACTGCTTTACCAGATTTGAAAGAGAAATTTCTTAAGAGAAAGGTATTTGAAATAAGTAAGATATTAAATGGAGTCTGTATAGAAAGTATCAGTTACAATAAAATTAAGAAAAAATGCTATTCTTTCATTCTAAATTAAGTTCTCAAATAGTTTCTATGGTAACCCTAGACATGACTTACCAGTGACTTCATTGACAAAACCATGCAAAACACAAAAAATTAGTATTTGTTCAGACATAAGTAACTCTCAAAGATCTTAAAAATTTGCTTTCATATTCTAAAGGTTTTTAACAAAGTATAATCTCTCTTATACTTGCTCTATTTTTTAAATAATCTTGCATATTCAATTCAGTAAAACACTTGTCATAAAGATTTGTGTAGTCAAATCTCTAGATATGGGTATTCTCCTAACACTCTAATCAATCCTGCACATGCACTAGGCTAGAACAACCTTCCAGTCTATGGAAACCTTGACAGGATGGGGCATTCACAAGCCACCTTTGAGGTAGCTGAGACATGAAATTTGGGTGGGGGATGTTGGAGAATGACAGTTTAGTTACAAAAAAGCAGTAACACTGATTTCAGCTATATATTAATGTTTTATAGCTTTTTTTTGCATGTATGTATGTTGGACTAAAGGACAAGAATGAGATACGAAGTTCAAGCTCTCTATGTACTTTTACAGCAGAAACATTCTCATTTACTTTCCTTAATGCTAGAACTCCAAGGTGACAGAGTTTATCTGTCCACTGATCTGTTACTGAAGAACTTAATCAAGAAACGAAAGAAATTGTCCAACAAGTGCAACAGTAACTTCTGTTTTCTAGTAGCCAAGAATGCCATAGAAACGTTGAGAGTAAGCCAAGAAAAATGTCTAAGTTTCCCTGAGTTTCTAAAGCCTCAGAATACACTTCTTAGGAACAAGAACCGAGTTTAAATTACATTTATCCCCCAATGCTCAGCACAGTGCCACATGTAATTTTCACAACACAAAAGGTGTTGGATAAAAGTAAATATGTCCCCCATCTACTACCAAGCATAGTCTAAGTGATGAATATTTGCAAAGATTAGTGCATAAAGAAGGGTCGGATACAGTGTATTTAGGTCTTCATCGAGACAAAAGAGGATCAGGGAACTTCTGAAAATATGTCCTCATGGTCAATGTTTATTCAGCTCTCACCACTGGAATGAAAAGATGTGTAACATTAATAAACTTCCAGAGATGTTTTAGACTGTACACTTTGAATCTAATTCTTTATGCAGGCTTTTGTTTTCTTCAAAATGGATGGACTCTCAATGAGCTCTTCATGAGTTTAAGCCCCAGTGTTCCATCTGTTTACCCTGTGGATGAGGGACCTCATAGGCAAATGCTATGCAGTTTTCCCTTAAAATGTCACAAGGTCCTCAGCGTTGATTCCAGCTTCCAGCAAGGGATGTGAGATCATTCAAATGCTAACTATATGCAGAACGGAAATGGTGTTTTTAACAATGAAGGTCCTAAACTAAAACAAAAATCTGATACAAGGACCCTGCCAATTACACCCGGAAGAATAAATTTCAATCAGCAATATTTACAAAGTGAGATTATTTCATTAAAACTGATTTAGTTTGTTTTCCTCCAAGTTGATGAAAATTTTATTTCTAGATACAACTTGAGTATGTACATTATTTCAACACTTACTACCATGCCAACACATAGCACTCTTTTACCGCAAATCACACATTAGTCCAGAACAAAAACATCACTTCAGGGAGACAGCCAGGGTCCATAGTACTTCCTCTTTGTGCTTTTGAACCACTAGGATGAAAAGTAATTTCTATTCCATTTAACCAAGCAAAATGATAGTGTTTGGCTTCATACCTTTGTATCCACAGAAACAGAATGATGAGCCTACCAAAGTACGTCCAGTCCAGACAGAATTGAATTTAATGCATCATTTTTATTTATTTTACGCTTATCAGACTCTCTATGTTGTGTATAAAATCAGAGAACCTCCCCAGTAAGTAATGCTTTAGTATTTGTTGAAAAATTTATACTCCCTTCATCTATATTCTGCCCTGTCTATACCTAAGAAGAAAGAGCTGTCTCTATAGAATTATGATGAAGAACTTGAGTCCTCTCCACACTGTCTGCCCATCCTTTTGGTTTTTCTCCAGTGTTCTCGCCCATTCACGATGGAGACTACCACAAAGGTGTTCCTCTCCTCTCTGCGCCCTCCATCTTCCTCCCAAAGCTGGAAATGCTTTCAGCTTCCATCTAACTCTCTAAAAGTACTTCCATCAATACTTCCAACTACAGTGAACAAAGAGATCTTTCTTACCATTTTTGTGGATAATCCTACTACCTAGGCTTAGGATCGAATTCTTTCCCATTTTCTCAGAAAGAAGCCTGTTTAAACTTTTTAGGAGGCTGGTTTTCAAATTCAGTTACTCTTTAGAACCACATGAGCAGTACATAAAAACCTCAACACTAGCCACATTCCATTGGAATGTGTGTGTGCCAGTAGAGCCTAAGTATTTTTTTTTTTTTAATTTTAATTCCAGGAGGTTCCATTGTTCAGACAAAACTGAGAAGTGCTCTCCTCTATGTTTACTGTAAGGTCGTTAAATATTTGCAAGTCTCTTACATCTTAAGAATGCAACCACACAATCTCATCCCCCTCTGTAGGTCCAGCCAAATCTCCTTTATTTCCTTCATGATGAAACTTCATAGATTTGTCTGTAGTCTCCAATTCCTCACCTCAATTCAATTCTTTTTTCCTTCAGGAATGACAGTGAGTAGGCAGGTAGAAAGACAGAGGGGTTGCTTCCCCAGCCCAGGGTCTTGAACCAGAGACTTTGGAATGCATATGGACTGCAGCTGCTTTAAACCATCAGACCACCAGGGTGTGCCACCTCGATTCAACTCCCCACCCAATGCATTCCAACTTCTGCCCTATTGTCTCTTTTTTTCCTTGGTTAATGAAGGTACATTGCATAACATGATATATATTTATGTGTGACTTGTATGTAATATACTTATGTGCAATTGTATATAATCATCAAGTTTACCATTACCATTCAAGTTCTCTCATTAACAGATAATGGATCTATTTCACCCAATTTGCCCAACACTCCTCCTTATCCAGTTGCAGCTACTAATTCGATCTTATAGACTAAAGGTCTATTTTTGTTTGATTTAATTCATTTGTTTGCTTGCTCTCTCTGTGTACCACACATGAGGGAAATTATATGATGTCTGTCTTTTTCCTGGCCCTATTGTTTCACTGGGCCTGCTTTCACCACAGCCATCAAGGATTCTATCACTAAGGCCAGTATACTCCCAGGCCTATTCTTCATGTCCTTGACTATTGGGCAACACATTTCTTATCCATTTTTTTTCTAAATAGTTTCACTTCCCTAGTAAAGAACATGGTCTTCTGACTTGCACATATAATCTTTTATTTTAATTAGATTTTTCTCCTATTATGCTTTTGAATATTTTTGTTCCCATTATTTTATTCTATTTCTTTGTTTAAACAAGCAAAGATGAAACAGATAATCTTTGTCTTCCAATGTATCAGCTTCAGAGAAACAATTTTTATCGCACCTTCCTCACTTTATTGACAGGACTTTCTCAAGTCTAACTAGTCTATCCCTGTATTTTCATGTATGTTTATTTTACGTGGCTTATAATGTGACCTTCATCTTTCTAACAGCATTTTTACTCCTTTACTGCTTTAACGACATTGATCAACTCCTTTTCAATGTCCTTTCTCCTTTTTTCATCATATGTATTTTTCTTTAACATTTTTTGCAGAAAATCTAGTTAATATTCCTCAGAGGCCATGGCTATGAATCTGAATCTTTCTTGAGTTGGTGAGATAACTTGCCTTCTGACATATATTCTTCCTCTACCTTTGTCTGGGTTCCTTTCTTCTATTCCTTTGCACTCGCTCGCTGTGCCAAGGTGAACAACTCACCAGAAGGCATTTGTGCTGAAAAGAAGATAACCAAACATTTACCAAAGAATAGCATAGGAAGAATAGCAATCTCCATTTCTGACATTCTCTCTCTCTACCTTGTTAGTCCTGTACCCTAGGAGTGGTTCTTATTCAAGAATATGGTGTGACTTTGCTCAGTTCAAGCAGAAAGTCAATGTAGGTTGGAGAGAAGCCACTTTGTGACAGCTTTCAGTGTGGTGAGCCTCTGCCCACCACCACCTGGCCCTTCTCCTACATCCACTCTGAGAAAGTGGAAAATGTAGGATCCTACATTAAGGCCATCACATGATGGCTAAGATACAGGTAGGTACACAGGTTGGGTATTCAGCCCTGGGGACTCATTTGCATAGATTTTGATGTTAACAGGGTCTCTAGAGCTGCTAGTTTACTACCCACCCTTCTCTACACATAGACTCTTCTCCATCACCTGTACCACTACCAGCTTTTTGTGTTGTATAACAGACTTGCTACCGTGAGAGACCCACCTCTACCTCATCATCTTAGTGAAGTCACTTCATTTCTATAGGCCTGACTACTTGAGAAATCTGTGTCCTGGATAAAATGAAAAGACTGGAAACTCAGAATCCACTCTCCTTTGGTACAAATTTCACTATATTGGGCAGACATTTCTTATTGTTTGTGATTTGAGGTTTAGCTATTTAACAGAAGATAGCATTTTTTTCATTCTTTTTGTTCCCCTTCTGGGATTCAAAGCAGAAAAATGAAATTAAAATGCCTTTACTATCTTTAACAGATCTTTGTTTAATTTTTAAAGTTTACACTAAGGCCAACAGATTTTTTTTTTGCAAAGCTCACTACATACTATTTCAAAAGTCCCGTTCAGTTGACTGAGATACAAAAAAAAAAAAGTGCTTAAACTTCTATTTACTATTCTGAACATTTCTAAAGACTGGACTCACTTTGCTATAGTTCACTGTTATACACAAATTATAAACATATTTTGCTTTCTACTTATTAACAATTCCCATGAGGAAGCACTCCACCCATTTTAGTAATCATAAATTGCTACATTTGTTGAGCTTAAATAATGGATTTTGGAAAGACGTGCTTGAAAAATTATAATTCTTAACCAAGAACTAGCTTTCATTTAACTTAACCCTAAATAAATCCAGGCTGAATGCTTCCAGGAGGGAGTGTCTTCTCTGAGAAATCACATTCAAAAGTTAACTGTGATGAGTATATGACCACCCTCCAACTTCGCCTTCCCAAGTATAAGTGAAGCTTTTATAAACTCTATCACTCCTGTACTTCGGCATGTTGGCCAGAAAAGCATATAAAAGCATATAAAATTCTAAGCTTGTCTCTAAACATGTTTTAAGCCCTTTGTTTTTGCTTTATTTATACATCACGAAAAAATATTAAACTAAATAATTGTATGGGCTTTAAAAAGTCTATCTTTATCTTCTGCTCCCTCCCCTCATCCCTCACCCCATTGCCACTGAGGTCAAATGCAAAACCCTGATTAACTGCAGGGGCCAATTATATGTTATTGACTTATAAATGATTGAGCACTGATTTTCTCTAAATTCAATTACCTTCTTTTGGGAGGATACTTTATAAATAATAATTACTATGTACTTTATGTTATTATATCCCATGTACATATCTAATGAAACATTCTATTTCATAAAGTACACATCTTCTCCATAAAAAAAAGATAGCTGTCTAGGTTATAAAACAAGTAACAATGTTCAGTTAGGCTATCATTCTATATTTATTTTTCTAACTGAGAGTTAGACATAAAGAACTACTCGACTGTGTCCCCTCCAAAGCTGGCGCTATGAAGTAGGGAGGAAGGGGAAAGACCAGAGGCAGGGCAGAGAGTTCTGAGCACCAAGGCCCATGTTCTGCTAATGCAGGTAAGGCAGGAAATGCAAACTGACAAGTATTCAGAGACTGGAGCAATGTGCCATCAAATACTTTTAAATTCAGTTCCACATAAGTCAACTTAGTTTGGCCTGGAGATTTTACCAGACATTTAGCTGATGTGTGTATATAATTATTTGTCTCTCTGAATTGGGGGTGAGGAGTGAAAAACAGTACAGGGAGGGCCAGGGCATTTATAAAAGGAAAAGAATGAAAAACCTGCTATGAAAATGCTGAGACAGGGATTCAGGCGAACATTAAATGTTTTTAATTTTATTTAAACATCTTGCAGCAATATTATTTTTTTGTTTTAAATCAAAACGCTATCACCTTTGTTTTGCTCACATAACCAGGAACAAATATGTAATGCTGCTTATTTCTGATTTAAATAGCTGTCTTCATCTTATATATCACAACACTCAAGCTCATCATAGGATTCTTTGCATGTATGACAACTTACCATCATCTTTCATAGTAATTAAGTTACTTCATCATACCATTAGCATCCTTAAAGATTACGTTTAAGATAATCTTTAAGGATTTATTTGGGGTATTCAGCAGCTAAAATTCCAAGATATAACTACAACATCATATAAGCTCCAACATAAGCTGCAATATACAAAAGAATAAATACACATGAATTCTTAAGTCAGATCTCTGAAGTTTCGTGCAGCCAAACTAACATGTAACAGACTGCTATATGAATGTTTATATAGATCCTAGTTCTTATATTCTCTGTTTTTATTGGTTATATCTTTGCTACTTGATTCACCAATAATTAAGGTAAAATACATTTTCCATACCTACTATATTCATGATCACCTGTAGGTTATTTTCTTTTGGTTTCATAATTTGACTTCATAATGTCAAGCATGCTACAATCTAATTTATAAACTGAAGATACACTGCTAATTAAAGCAAACATTTTCCACAGAAACTATATATAGTAAGTTTTTATCTTATCACGAACTCTTTATAACTGGCCTGCTTGATGTACATGGTTAGAGAGGACTTGCAAGATGGCTAGTCCACCAAATTTGAAAGCTTAGCTTAAAAATGTAAAATATCATATTAATAAATTTTATATTGATGAAAATATATGAAATATTTTAGATAAAATATAAGGGAAACAAGGAGAGTTGATTTCCAAGAAGAAAGACTTCCTATAGTAGGTGGGGCAGCATCCACAGATGATGGGAAGAGTGAAGGAAGGCCACAGAAGTACCAGGGCTAGACCACACAGGGCTCAAGGGCCTTTATGAAAACTAGTTTCTCTCTCAGATGAAAACCATCTGGAAGGTTTTAAGCACAGAAATAACCTGCTTTGATGTATGCTTTGAAAGAAGCATCCTGTTTATGTTTCTGAGATCTGCAGGTCAAGGGTAAACTAAAATGTGTCAAATAGTGTTGCAAATGAAAACAACAGGACAAAGAAAGATAAGAATAATGATTTCTGAACTGGACTTGAGGGAGGAGAAGCAGTGGGTGGTAAAGTGGGAGAATTAGGGAAACCACCGTCACCAGGAGACAAGATGGTTCTACTCTAACTAGGAGACTAAAGGGTGCCATCCATTCCCCATCTCTACTCAGGAGCATGTGCAGAAGACATTCAGAGTGGTCTGCAGGCATGCTTGTAGTGAAACTCCTTACTGCTCTTTGAATAAAGGACTGTTTTAATGGCAATTTAACTTTCCCTTTTATATAAAAGAAACTCTCTAAAAGCAAACAAATTATAACAACATAACAGAAGAGGAAGGACACAAATGACCCTTGGAATTCAAACACGATTCAACATTTTATGTGGATTGTCTTTAGGTTATCTCTAGCAGAAAAATGTGAGCATGGAAAGAAAAAAAGTATCGTATAAATAGACATTAATATGGAATTAATTTTCTTAGTTCTCATTTCACTGAATAATTATACCTTTGGGCTAACATGAATAATTTATTAAGTAGCGTGCAGTTTATATGTAGCCCTGAAACTTTCTGCCCTCATTATGCAATCATCTGAAATCATTGCAGGGCAAATCATGGCCGAAAAGTGACTTCCATGCAAATATACTTTTCTTATCAGCACAGAGGTAGTTTACTAAGTGTCTCTTTAGGTTCACAAGAGCAATTCTAAATGCTATTTAAAAGTCTTCTGTCTGAAACACATTCAATAATTCATTAAAGTTAAAATGCCAAACTTCCTTTTTCTGTTATTTTACGCATACTGATCCTTAGCTCAATTAATCTTTTAAGAAATATAAAATCATATATTTGCAACCTGGTTTTACCAGATAGCAAATGTAACCTATACTTCAACTAGAACCATTGTGAAACTATTACCTGCATAAAACTATTACCTACATATTACCTGTTTTCATGGTTTGGGACCCAAAAGCCCTAGGAAAGTTCCAATTCATATTAAAATTGTCTCCATTTTTATCTGTTGTAATAAGCCAATGTGTAATGAAGTACCAATACATTAATCCTTAGAGGTGATGTTTTGATAAGTCTCACATAGCAAAGAACACTGATTATATAGACCTAAGTGGTCCTCATCATTTTTCTTGCTTCTTCACATTCTCTGTTACATTACATATCATCATAAAATGGTAAACTAATTACTACAACTATTAATTATGCTCATGATTAATTTAAAATACCTGACACATAATGTAAATGGTACTGTGAGACACAACACAGAGTCTTAATGAAATTCTAACACCTGAAACTGTTTGGCATCATCAGTCAAGTAACTGTGCTTAATTTCCTCTGAGTTGGGCATATTGATAGAATTGGTCCCTAGCAGTATTTACCAAAAGTATTATCTCAATACAAAACAATTAGTGTGCACCTGAACTGTGGCCCAGAACTGCCCCTCTCAGTACCCCTTCTCAGCCCCCCAGGCCAATCCTAACATAAAATCATTAGTCCTCATTTTTACCACCTCTTAATACCCTCCCACCCACTCTGCCTAACACCCAGTCCCCATCAAAAAGTCTACTGATTTCCTTGAACTTCCAAATATAATAAGGCTCAAAAGCATTTTATATGCTACTATGCAAATTGTTTAGATCAGGAGTAGTGAGAGAAATGTTGGCTAAAGGATATAAACAAAAACAAGAATGATTTAGCCAGAAATACCAAGGCCCTAATCTGAAGGCTGTTCTTCTAAGACATGGGGCAAAGGGCGGAGGGGCCAGGACAGAAAAATCAACTGGCTTTCCAGAGATTCAACCATCAGGGAAGAAATGAGGTCTACGTTATAGTCCCAAGTGCTGGGAGAAAGCACTTGAAGGGTCTTTGGGCAAGGAAAAATTTCCCTTAATTAAACTAAACTTGCTTTCCCTTAAATAAAACTATTAACGAAAGCATAAGGCTGCCCAGTATTTATCCTAGCAAAAACACCCTGTTAACTCTGCTTTCTTCAGGCTCAGTTACAGAGAAAGACAGAATAACAGATGTATGTTCTTATTGATCTTAACTTGGGTTTTCTTTTCCACATACTTTTAACTGCAAGCAAGAATCCAGACCATTGTTCTGGGAACTGAAGGAAGAGGAAGAGAAATTGAGGGGATGGGAGATATATATATATATATAGGCAATTGAGGGGGAAAGTAAATGTTGAATCCAGAAATAAATATTTTTGTAACCAAAACTTTAATAGTTTCATTCTAATTTTTTAATTAAAATCTTTTAATTTAATCAAAGGTATTTTAATGACATATCTCAAAATATTTTATGGCATGTGTTTCTTCTAAGATCAAAACACATCCTGTCAATTTGCCATTAATCAATGCATCTTACTGTTTGACTCTAATAGAATATTTTGACATTTATGATACATACAATATTAACAAAAGTTAAATAAAACTACTCTAAAAATAAATCCCTTACTTCCACCATCATACTCCATATCCCAAACCTTTCCCTCCCCATGGTTTTACACACCTCAAATAATGGCAATACCATTCATCCAATTGTTCAAATCAAAAAGCTTGCACCCTGACATGTGTCCTCCTAACCCAAATTCAATGGCACTGATCCTACTGTATCCAGAAATGTATCCAGAAACTAATCACTCCTCCTCACCTCCATTGTTATCAAAAAGTTCAAGCAACTATCAATAACTATACTAAATATTTCAGTAGTTTTCTCCTGGATTATCCTATTTCTACATTTGTCCCTCTACAATCTATTCCATAAGAAACAATCAGTGAGTCTTTTCAAGTGAGTCAGACCATGTGGCATCATGACTCAAAACCTTCAATGGTTTTTCACATAGAAGTAAAAATCGTACTGGGTCCTACTAGATTTGAAATCATTGATTCCTGCTCCCTTTCTAAACCCTTCTTCTACAATTTTCCTCCACTCTCACTTTGCTTCTGTCTCGTTACAGTCATAATTCATTCTAGACAGGCTCCCCCTTCTGCCTAGAACATTCTTTTCCCATATATCTTCATGGCTCCATCTCTAACTTTCCTCAAATGTCACTGAAGAATTCAATGTTACAAACTACTTGATCACACTCCTCTTCTGCCTTTCTCTGATTTATTTTTTTCCCAAGGCACCTATCACCATCTCACATGCTATCCTCAGGTGGCAGATTATATTTTCTAAAAATGTATCTTCAACAATATATCCAGACCCACATGTGCCTCTAGAATCTTGCCATATCCCCATGGAGAGGTGGAGTTTATATACACTCCTTCTCCTCTTGAACCTGGGTGGGCCTTCGTAATTGCCTCAACTAGTATAGTGGAAGTGACTATGTGATTGTCAAAGCTAGACCATTCTGTTTGACTTTCTGGGGATGTTTGTTCTTGGAATCCAACCATCATGTTACAAAGGAAGGCCAAACCACATGGAGAGCACCATATGGAAAAAAAAAACAATCCCCTCTCCGCCCATTTTGACCAGGACTTAGTTCCCAACTAAGATCCCGTATCAACTATCCATCAGGGGATTGAGCCACCTAGAAGCACATCCTCCAGCATAAGGCCATAGATGAGGATCCAGTGCAGTTCTGGAAACAAGAACTTGGACATGGATGTAATGCTCTGTAGTCACATCTTGAAATTCCTAACAATTTTAACTTTGGATTTGTTTTCTGTAAGTGGAGGCTGATGGGAAATGGAACATGAACCAGAGACCAGAAGCCCTGGCTCCTTCCTGGTCCCAAGTCCCTGGAACAGGTACTCAGCTGCCTGCTTCCATGACTCCTAGAAACCCAGCCCTGTCTTCCACAGGGACTGCCACTTCCTCTGCCCTGATAGGAGCCTGGGGGCAGACACAGTGTGGTTTCAGGGTGCAATGTGACAGGGAGGTACCTAATGAGGGCATGGGGAAGACTTCACCCACCCCCAATACAGGTAGCCAGCATGCTGGTATGACTTTAAGGTCATCAGTCATCATTCCACTTCTTCTTGGGGCAGGAGATTAGTTCAAGGGATGGGGAGAAGCCTGATTTGACTTGGCTACTCCCACCAGGGCACAGAGTGTCTGTTCTAGAGTTGGCATGGGGATTGGGGGCCTAGTGGCTTCTGGGTTTTTCTGTGCTGAGTTTCAAGGCAGGGCACAGGTGCCAATGAGGGCCTGCCTTGTCCAGAAAGTATTCCTATGCCTAGGGAAACCATCATTGCAAAGCATACACAAAACACCGTGACATGTTGAAAAATAGCTGACAAAGGAGGGGAAATACTCTATAATATAATAACTTGAACAGCACTTTTTCTCATTTTCATTGTGTATTAAGCCTGCACCAGACTTCACATGAGCTTGTCCCAGGTGATGCCACCTGAAGCCCAGAGGAGCTCTCCCCACTGAGTCCTGCCCAAACTGAAGAACCTGAGCAAAAGAAATGGTACCAATACTTTTAAGATATTTAGTCTGGGGGAAGTTTGTTAAAAAAGACAATAGAACAAATACAGCTGCTTATCTTCTGACTCCTACACCTACACACAAACACACACACACATACACACACACACACACACCATAAAGGCAGTGATTATTTTTATTTCAGCTTTATTGAGTTGTAACTGACATATAAAATTATAAACTATCTTAAGCATACATCACAGTGATTTGATATACATATACATTGTGAAAGAATTCCTCCCATCTAATTATAATTAGCACATCCACACATCCATCACCTTACATAGTTCCCTTTTTTTTTTTTTTTTTTTTTGGTGAGAACATTTAAGTTCTACTCTGTATATTTTAATTATATAATATGGTGTTATAAACTACAGTCATCATGTTTTACATTAGATTCTCTGACTTTATTCATCTTATAGCTGAAAGCTTCTGCCCTTGTACCAATTTCTCCCTATTCCCCTAACCCCAACCACTAGCAACCATTTTTCTACTGTCTCCTTGAGATCTTTTTCTTTTTAATTCTACATGTAAGTAATATGCAGCATTTGTCTCTCTCGGGCTTATTTTATTTTGCATTATGGCCTCAGGGTCCACCCATGCTATCACAAATGACAATATTTCCATTTCTCATATTCAGATATAGATAGATATGAATATGTACAGAAAGATATAATATTTATCCATTCATCAACTGACAGATACATGGGTAGTATTCATGTCTTAGCTATTCTGAAAAATGCTTATAATGAACATAGAAGTATAGATATCTTTTGAGATCCTGGTTTAATTTCCTCTGGATATGTAAAAAAGAAGTAGAATTGGTGGGTCATAGGATAGTTCTACTTTCAATTTTTTGAGAAGCCTCTGTACTGTCTTCCACAGTGACTACACCAATTTATGTTCCTGCCAACAAAGTACAGGGGTTTCCTTTTCTCTGTATTGCATTCTTAAAAACATTGGCTATTTCTTGTATTTTTTGACAATAGTCACTCAAAGAGGTATGAGATGGTATCTCTTGAGTTTTGATTTTCATTTTCCTAATTTTTAGTAGGGCACCTTTTCATATTTTACTAGTTAGCCATATACATATCCTTTTTAGAAGAATGACTGTTCAGTTCCTTTATCCAATTTTAATTGGATTTTGTGGGGTGCATTTTATTCCTCTTGAGTTGCATGAGTTCTTTATATATGTTGGATATTAATTCCTTAGCAGATACATGATTTTCAAATATTTTCTCCCATCCAGTGAGTTGCCTTTTCATTTTGTTGATGGTTTTCTTTGCTTTCAGAGGATTTTTAGTTGGATATAGTTTCACTTATTTTTACTTTTGCTTTTGTTGCCTTTGTTTCTGAAGCTGGATCCATAAAATCACTGTTAAAATCATAGTCGAGGGCTTTAACTCCTTTAAATCAGAAAGGCACCAGACTTTCTGATTTCAAATCTATATTCCAAAGCTATATTCATCAAAATGGTATAATATGGGCATTAAAACGGACATTTAGACTACTGGAACAGACTAGGGAGTCCAGGAATAGACCTGTACTTATAGGGTTCGTTCATTTAGGACAAAGGAATCAAATGTGTATAATAAATGGTGCTGGAAAAAACTGAACAGACACATGCAGAAGAATAAAACTGGACCCCTATCTCACACCATGAAAAAAGTAACTCAAAATGTAAAATCTAAAATCATCAAATGTTTAGGTGGCAGTGATTCAGAGGATGTTTGTTCACTGTTGTATCCCTAGTACCTAGTACGCTGCCTCATAGTCATCAACCAATAAATACGTGTTTAATGAAATGAAGTCCCATTCTGATGAAACTTTATCTTTAGACAAGACTACAAATAAATAGGTCACCATTACAGAAAAACTTGCTTATTGTAGTGTAAAATACTGGGCAATATATAGCTGGAAATTGCAGTGCATGCTTGCAGGTGACCTCTGTGTCCTGGAGGGTATGGTCTTTTCCCATGTCCATTAGTGGATTGACGGCTGGTACAGAGACAAGTGAGGGCTGTAAAGAAAGGACTATCTTCCCCACACTGCCAGTCACTTATCCCTCAGGTCACAAGGTCCTGGACCATGATTACCATCCTGTCACACAGGAGCTGAGGAGTTTGAAGTTACTGAGGTCAGAGTGCATTTGCTTTGTAAACAGACAAAACACCAACAGATGCAAAGAGGTATTCTGAGTCACTTAAGGAGACGTACACATGAACAGGTCGCGGTTCTCAGCATTAACCTTTGACTAACATTAGATACAAGAACATACCTGGCAAACTATATTACATTAAAAAACAAAACCCTTAATGGTAACAATGATTATTATTCAGGTTTATTCCAGTTTCCTTCCACGATGTCACATTACCCTTCAATGTCAGATGTTACTCAGTACTTACCAATCAGGGCAGAAAAGGGATACACCACAAGTCTTCTAGGAGTACCATACGCTAGGAGAGTAAGTGGCTGTCCATACAGCAGGGGCTACAAGTATGCAGAACATGCTCACCTTTCCATGGGATTACTGGATCTTCCTGCACCATCCAGACCATTTTTATTCAGGACTTCATTTTATGAATGACTGGGTGAAAGACAGTCTTTTGACCAAAGATAGATTCTATTTCTATTTATTAGCCTGGAATTTGGCAAGAAACAGATCTTTCTCTTTTTGGCACATTCATTGTCATTGCTTTCCCAAGGATTCTTCCCAACCGTTCTCTTCTGAGTCAGGGCCAAGATCTTTGGAGCAGCAAACTCACTGGAAAGAATCCCACGTGAGCAGTGTATGTGGCCTACGGAGGACGCTAATGCAAGGGACAGCACCAACTGCCAACGTCAGGTTTTCTTTTCTCTAAGTGGAATTCAGAAATTGAACCCATCCATAATTGGAGCTTCTAAAAACCACGTCGATTCTGCATTAGCTGCTATTATGAATATTCTGGGTGTCATAAAACTAAATGAAGATGAATGCTAAATGTCATTTCTCATGAAAAGAAAATCAACTTTTTAAAAACAAAATTTTGTTGCAGATGCATTGATGGTTTCTTAAACAGATCCACTTTGCTTTTATATCCCTCTACCCTGCAGAGACTCCTTTTCTTCAAAAACATTTCTCCTGTGATCCAAGTGATTCATCTTATCATTCCACTAGGCTGAGTTTGTGTGCTAGAATGTGTGTCTGTTGTTATCTCATGAAAACGAGAAAGCTCCCTGAAGGGGAGGACAGAGCTCTAGCTCTCCTCCACTCTTGGACCTGGTGAGGCTGGGTCATCTACAGGTACACGGGGAAGATGACATAAGCATTAAGCATTATGTAAAGCGCTAAGCATCAAGAATTCCCGCTGTCCCTGACCATCCCATGAAAGCTGAGCTTTTCCTCTAAGCCTCCTGTCTGGGGTGCTATCTTTACGTGTACCAGTGCCACACCCTCTGGGCCCACTTGCACCTTCTAGAAAACTGAACAGGGAAGACTCCTTCAGGTCACACTGTTCACAGAATTTCTGAACCCCATAAAATGAAGTAACATGACAGACAACCTTGAAATGAGGCAAAAGAATCAAACTCATCGACCTTGTAGTACAATCTAAGGCTTTTCCACCAGATAATGCCAGTCTGTAAAGACTGGATCATTGTCTTTGGTGCCAAACATCTCCATCAATCTAGCAACACTTAAATTTTCATTATGCACGTCTACCATCAAAGAAAATACTTGCATCACAAATGCAAAAATTATCTATTCAGTGGGGCTGCTGCTAGGCAGATGAAAGGAACCTCTGTAAAAGAAAGAAAGAGAGCAGAATGAATGGACCATTCACTGACCCAACTGCTATTTAGTGAGCATCTATATCTATTGTAGGTGTTTGAATCTCAATTAAGGTAAGCATATTCCTCACTTATAACTTTCTTTTCACTTGGGAAAAGGAGAGGAAGATGCTAAGTAAGGAAATTAATAAAGGGAAAAGATCAATTTAGATTTTAGGTAAGGACTTTAAAGGACAATGAATTAGGGTGGAGGAAGTGAACCATAGATTGGATGGTCAGGGATAGCCACTATGCATTCAGTTATTTAACAAATAGTTGTTAATTTTCTAAGTGCCAAGCATTGCTCTGGATACTGAGAATACATCACTGAATTTAGAAAAGAGAATTTAGAACAAAGAGATTCTAAATTCATGAACTCACATTCTAGTAGGAGGAGACAAACAAGCAGAATACTGAAAATACTTAGCATGGAAGATGGAGAAGAGTCTGTAGGAAAAATAAGGCAAGAGAGGGGAATATGAGGTGTGGATATGTATGGTCATATGTTTTATATGTGTATATATACATCTGTATGTATGTATGTGTGTGTAAACTAGTAATTTTAAACAAATTCAGCAAATCAGACCTCACTAGCACCCAGGTGCTATTTAAATAGAGATGTGAATATGAAAACGCTGGCTGTATGAAAAACTGTGGGCTGAGCTACAAAGGGACATGAAATGCAGAGACCCTGAGACAGAGCAAGGTTGGAGAAAAAGGGTTGGAAATCTCTTCCTTGTGAATAAAGCACAGAGAATGCGATGGAGAGGGAAAAGAAATGAGGCCAGAGAGGTGACCCACACAAAAGCATTCCTGGAAACCAAGCTAAGATAACCAAAAAAAGAATACAGATACAGTTTCTGCTGACATTTATCACTCAGTGTATTCACCAGGAAAACTTCAAGTGAGATAAATAGCACATCCTTATGCTTTCAGCTACTTCCTAAATCACCAAATGCTAACCTGGGGACCCACTATGAGGAAGACACTCATCCTCTTTAAGTCACACCAGGTTTCAGGCCCAACCTTCCATTCTACCTTTGAAAAGTCTTTACAAAGAGGAGAAAGCAAGCACTCAAAACAGAATAAAAGTTCTCAGCGTACAATCCCTGAGACAACTGGTGATTGGCTATGCTGCAAATAGGAAGTATGAAGGACAGTTGATTGAGCCTAAACCTGAAAATGAACTCCCTGAAAAAGGTCTGTATCAATCACTGAGCATTTTGTTACCCCCTGAACTAAACTTGTTCACTTTTAAAACATATATATTTATGAAAGAAAGCTACCTTTAGAAGGTCTCAGTTTTAAACAGATTCTCAGGCTTCCTTGGGATCATTCTGGAGAGGTAAAGAGGCAGATCTATGAAGCTCCCTTTGAGTCACCCCACAGCACAGAACAGAAACACCCAAGTACCCTTAAGGGATATGATAAAAATCCTCATTGTTCTTTCCAGGGAAAATGGCTTCGTGATAAACAAGGAAAGCCAAATGGATAGGAGCAAATCACCAACACAACGCCCTTTCACTGCACCTTCTTTAGATCAGCACTGCTTCATGAAAATTTCAGTCTATCTTGAAGGACACCCTGCCCAAAGCCAGTGTGCAATTAAAACTGTAATGCCCCTTTCATGGCTCAGCTCATGCAAAACCCACTGTGTAATTTGACTAGAATATAGCACATGAAATGAGTAATGGAGCTTGCATGTGTATTCTGTCATTTTGTATTACTACTGTATAAAGAAAAAAAGATGCAAACAGTTAGTGATGAGCAAGGTGAAGGAAGGAAATGAAAATGTCAAGAGCAGGAGGAAACTGTTAAATGGCACCGAACGCCTGGGCGGGTGTTGGTCTGCCCATGTGCTGCTTGTCTCCCTCAATCTATCATCAGAAAGGACAAGCCACCTCAGGAGGAATGAATGTCCCCAGTCAGGGGGACTAAGAGGCCTGCCTTCTCTGACTGCCTAAGGCAATCACATGCCTTTCCTAAACTGTCAGTTATGGGCTTCACTGCAACCCAGCTGCTGTCAATGGGAGATCCAGAAATAGCAGCTCACAGGGACTTCTGGACCTAAACCTTGCCAACAACTTGGCATTGTCAAACTCATAAGGAGAGTGTGGTGGTGTAAGCATTTTTTAAAGGAACAGTAATGGTCAGGGACACAACTATTTCCTCTTGATCTTTTGTTCCCCAAAGAATCCAAATGTGAGCAAAAAGGGTCATGGCACATCTGAAAATGCCAGGCTATTTAAGAAGCAGAAAGAGTTCAAAGGAAAATGGAGGTACCTCTGCTTCCTACAGTCCACAGTGGCCTGAGACCAGTGAAAGGTGGAGAAAGTGGACGATTATAAACCACAAAGACCATCTACAAGATAAAGTTGTTGCTAATATAAGCTACTTCCTCCAGGAGGAGAACAAGTTGAAATTTTGAGAAGAGAAACAATTTGCATAAAAGAATCTCCCCCATGAATAAGGAAACAGGGAAACAATGAGAAATTTTCCTACTTCTCTCAGAGAAAAGGGAATATGGAAGTGCCACCTATCACCCATAAAAAGACAGACAGGTTTTGAGGGCCCCCAAAAAGGAAAGAGCTAAACCCCAAGGAGGTACTCAATGTCTGTTCCTTATAAATTTTTATCAACATCTTCTTTTATGGAGCACTTAACTAAATGGAGGGTCTTTTTCTCTTTCTAACTTGGTACTGAATTCCTTACTGGACATGTAATTGGTGGTGAGGCAGGAGAGAAAATCTGAAATCTGCTCATATTATTCAATTACCTCAGGTTGCTGATTTATCCAGGCTGTTTCCAATATGTGAATTATTTCAAAAAGCAGCTCAAGTTGATTGTTTAGCCCCATGTGTTGTTTTAATTTCTTTGTCTGTCTTGATTAACAAACTTTATTTTTTGCAGCAGGTTTAGGTTTACAGAAAATTAAAGAAAAAGTACAGAGTCTCCACCTATTTCCTCTCCCTTCTTTCATCCCTGGTTTCTGCTATTATTAATATCTTGCACTGCATGGTGCATTCATTACAATTACCTAATACCAGTACATTATTACCCAGGTTCATAGTATACACTGGGGTTCACTGTGTCAGTGTACATGGGCTCATCAAACGCAGGTCATAACCATCATTAGTACTGTTACACTTCCCTAAAATCCTACCACACTCCTATTCATCTGCCCTCACATCAGAATTTTTTTTCTTTCTATAAATTGTAGTAGAAGTACATAACATAAAACTTAGATTCTTTTTTAGATTTTTTTTTTTTTTGGCGGGGGGAAGGAAGAATTTTATTTATTCAGATGTTCCCACTCCCCAGCCCTGAGACCTTGAATTCAGGTCCTTGGGCTCATGTAGACTGCACCCAGGCATGGGTTTAACACCTGAGTCACCAGGGTACATCAAAACTTAGAATCTTAACCATTTCAAGCATACAGTTCAGCAGTGTTAAGTACATTTAATTGTTGTACAATCTATCTCCAGAACTCCTCATCTTACAACAGTGAAGCTCTATAGCCATTACACAATAACTTGTACTCCCCCTCATATCCCCCAGCCCTTGGTAACTACATTCTACTTTCTGTTTTCAAGAATCTGACTACTCTTGGTACCTCAATTAAGCATAATTACTGAGTATACCGATTTCAAGGTTCATACATGTTACATACAGCATGACCAAGAATTTCTTTATTATTAAGGTTGAATAATATTCCATTGTATGTGTATTTTATATATACTGTATATTGTATTACAATGTGTTTATCCATTCATTTGTCAACACTTGGGTTGCTTCTATATTCTGGATATTGCTACAATGGATATGGGTGAACAATTATCTCTTCAAGATTTTGATTTCAATTCTGAAATTTTCAGTATATACCCAGAAATGAAATTTTTGCATCATATGGTGATACTATTTTTAGCTTTCTGAGAAGCCACCATATTGTTTTCCATAGAACTATAGCCTTTTACCAACAGTGCACAAAGGTTACAATTTCTTTATGTTCTCACATAATATTTTTTGGATAGGAGTCTTAATGGATACAAGGTAATACTGATAGCTTCACTGTCTTTATAGGTTTGTCTTTTCCAGAATGTCATAAAGTTGGAATCACATAGTATATAAACCTTACAAGACTGGCTTATTTCACTTAGTGATGTGCACTTAAGGCTCTTTCATGTCTTTTAGTTACTGTAAAGCTCATTTCTTGGGCACCCACGGTAGAGTAGCAGTTGGATGACCAGCCTCCAATCTAGCAAGGACCTAGTCCAGGGACCAGGGTTCACATCCTGGGGTCAGGCAGAACAACCAAGATGAACTTTTATTCAGTTTATTTTTATTTAGTTATAAAAAGAAAAGAAAATGCTCTTTCTTTCTCTCCCTTCCTACCTCCCTGATAGTCTTCATTCCTGCCTAAACCTTTCCTTAAATATTAAAGAGATCATTTCTTTTTATTACTGAATAATATGCCATTTCATAGATACGTAACAGTTTTTTAAATCTATTTATCTATTGAAGAATATTTTGGTTGTGTCTAATTTTTGGCAATTATAAATAAAGTTGCTATAAACAATCATGTTCAAGTGTTTATATGACTAACTTTCAAAATCATCCCTAGAGCAAAACTATCAAATCATTTGATAAGATCATGTTTAGCTTCGTAACAAACAACCAGACTGTGTTCCCTGGCAGCTGTACCAGTCTGCATTCATAACAGCAATGTATAAAAGTTCATGTTGCTCCATATCTTTGCCATCTTTTGATGTCAGGGTTTCGAATTTTAATCATTCTAATAGGTATGTGATGGCATCTCTGCTGCTTAATTTGCAATTCCCTAATCACATATTATATTGCCAAGATTTTTTTAACATGTTTATTTGTCATGTATATCTTCATGATTATGTGTCCAAATCTTTTGCGCACTTTTTAACCGGGTTGCTTTCTTGTGGTTGGATTTTAAAAGTTCCTTTTTCATACTGGGTATTAGTCCTTTATGTGCTCTGCAAATATTTCCCCTAGTCTGTGGCTTGTCTTCTCATTCTCTTAAGAATATTTTTTGACCATCAAGAGTTTTCAATTTTAATAAAGTCCAACTTATGAATTTTTCCTTTCACAAATCGTATTTTCAATGTTATCCCTGAGAAGGCTTACCAAAACCAAGGTCACTAAATTATCTTTGATGTTATATTCTAAAAGTTTAAAATTCTGTATTTTACCTTTAAATCTAAAATCCACTTTGAATTATTTTTACAAATGGTACAAAAGTAGTGTCTAGATTCATTTTTCAGCATGAGTATTTCCATATATTCTAGCACATTTTGTTGAAAAGACCCAACATTTTTATAATGGTTCTTCAACCTTTTCTGCTGATAAATACTGAATAAATAAAGAGGATGCTATCAATTGTTTATTACAGTTTGGGTCATAGATGTCCACATTATTGTATCAATATACAAAAAGAGTCCTGTTTCTTATAATAAGAACACATGGGTCAGCCACAGATAAAGGTAAAGAAATATACTGTCATCCATTTGAGAAAAATGTTAGGTTCTTTAATCCAAATAGTATATGTTCCTAAGCCAAGAATTGAGTTTAATATTAAGTTATAAGTCTACTTTCATAAAACCACAATAAATTATGGTTTGGGGAAATTTTTAACTTCTATGTTGTTTCACTGAGGGATGGAACTCATAAAATGAGTTTCCCATAAGAATATCATCAAGCAAAACAATCTTTGGCTTCAGAACAGTGAATGATTTAGTCTAAATACTTTTAATTTTGTTTATAAACCTTTTGTTCCTAGAATATCATAGAAACTTAGCTTACAATTGTATACCTGTCTATATTAATGTTTCCCAAGTGTGGGCCACAGACAAGACAACTGTTAGAAACTGAGAACCTGTTAGAAAATCAAAGTATGAAGCCACACCTAAACTTTGGGAATGGAGCCAAGTAATCTGCTTTTACCAAGCTCTCCTGATAATTCTGATGCACTATCAGGTTTGTGAAGCACTATTCTATTTAATAAACTTCTTAACTCAATGAAATCAGTATCTTTAGTAAGTACTTGCCAATTGTCAAACTATTTCAGAGACTGGCTCGAAGAGAGGTCACTAGAGACATAGTTAAGACAGGCAGTCTTACAAACCAAGGGCACCAAAATTCCTTGTAAAGCTAAAATTAAAATAAAACCAAAATTTCAACACCTCACAGAAAACTATATTTTCAGAAGTTGACATATTTCCTCTCACTAGCCCTGAAATACATGTTTTAACTAGAATAAACCTTTATTTGGAATGTTGCTTATGGATAATGATAATTTACCTAATAATTTTCTCACTCTTTTATATAAAGCAAGAGAAACCAAAAACTATCAGCATATTGAGAGACAATATTTAAAAAGTAGATTCCAACTTAAGAGATTTAGATCAGAATTTATTTGATAAAAAAGAGAAATATTCTGAGTTTATTTTTGTGAGATAGAGTTTATCCATGAAATTTTTATATGTGATAGGGAACTATTTGTTCACGTTTCATAAGAATTTTTGGCTGCTTTATAGATAAAGACTTTGCCCTCCATGTGCACTTAAAACTGTTTTCATTTAAAATTACATCCTCTTAATACATAAGAAAATGATATCCTAAATTTATTTCACCCACTCCTGGTATCACCATAACTCATCTCACAACCAAGCTGTTTAACATATAAAAGGTTTGCAGTGACCTGAGAAAATGCTCATGATATGTAACAAAAGATAGAAAAAAACAAAAATGCTAGAGATCATATATGGAAGGATGAACAGAAATCTACTTTTCCTCCAATTGTGCCATTCTCCACTCCAAGACTGTGCACACTATTATGACTATACAAACAGAGTCCTCCCCATACCATGCCAACTGGGAGAAACCAAGGCTGAAGCAAACATAAGTCCCCTTGGGAGGCTCTCAATATACCTGGGGTTCATGGCAGTCCAGAGTCATGAACAAAGCACTCTGGTCACCATAAGAAAGCTCTGGAACATGCTCAGGTGAGACAGAGATGACTCAAAGACTGAAAGAAAAGTGAGATTACAGCATAGGGAGGGTAGAAGAAGGCACTTGAGCAAAGAGGTGGGCGTAATGAAATGCAAAGCCAGGAAATGAAAATCAGAAACATTTGCAGACTTTCTAGCTTCATATGGAAAAGTCACCTAGAGAATAAGGGACCAGTACCCTGCCTGGGGTACCAAGTCAGAAAGACAGTAAGATGACAAGCCTAGAAGAGTCTGAAATGGAAGGAAAATGTGTATTTGTCCCCAGTACTGAAGTAGATGTGTTTTGGATGTTTTTTTCACATTTTATATTCTGGGCTTTTTAACAACCCTTAGGGAAAAACTGAACTTCTCACTTTACAGATTATGAAACTGATACTAAGGGACTTGGGAAACTGACCCATAGCTAGTAAACAGAGTGCCATCATAGAACTCCTAATGTGTCTAATTCCAGATAAATGTTAAACACTACCTCTGAAAAGCTTCCAAAGAAAGAAAAGCCTTTCTTTCCAGGCAGTAAGAAGCCACTCAAATCTATAAAGAAAGCAGTATCTGGTCAGATTTATACTTCAAGAGTAGACTGGAAGACCAGGAAGTAACCCCAAATGTCCAGCAAGAGGAGGATGAAAATCTGAGCAGTTATGATCCTGCAAAAGCAGAAGTGAAACCTGGCAACTGGGAAGTATGACAAAAGAGGCTGCCATCTAAAGCCAAAAATTTCATAATTCAATTCAAAAGATATCCAACGTAGCCTTTAAGAGAAATACATCAAAGGAAATGCCATCTTATCCACTGTAGTTACCTTGCTGTCCCTGGAGATTCTGGAGGCAAATACCAGTAATATCCATCAAGGTTAGGAGGAGGGCTTGTGGATGCTCAGGTGTGTCCTATCCTGACAAAAGATGCATGAGGCCATCCATGCAATCTAAGTCATACTTTCCCCCAAGAAAAATTAACTTCAAGGTGGAGATTGTCAGGAATATTCTTGCATTAAAAAAAAAAAAAGAGGATCCTCTGAGAAAGCAGATGGATGACAAATGATAACACATAATCAGAACAGAGACAGTTCTTACTACCATGATATAGTTGCTGAGATATGGCTCCATCTCCTGCTAACTCACAACCGTTTCTATACAGAGCAGGTTCTAAAGTATGCAGCATGCGCAGGAGACATGTAAGGAACAGGAATACATTGGTTAGTGCTAACATAGCCCCAGGTGTAAACCTAGGTATATGTTTACAGAGAAGCCTACACCTTCCATTCTCTGCTCCTGGGCCTACCAAGAACAATATAGTTATAATGGATTTACCACAGAGCTTCCAGGATGGCTGCCCTGGCTAAAGGTGTGGGTGTCCAGTTCCTTTAGGTCTGTTCCATTTTCTCACTATACATAATAGAATATCAATATTACTGTGGCTTGGGACAGACTCAATCCTGGTGAAACGACAAAACCTGGTTTCTGCTTCTTCAAAGACCAAGGGCCTAACTGTATCTTAGAAAAGTTATAAAGATGGTACCCTCTTAGGGTGGCTAAATGGACTATCCCTTACTGTAAGCATTTATTTATTTCTATATAATTTCTTCAAGCATTATAAATCCAGAAGGATTTTTATCTGTTTGCATGTTAAATGACTCTTGGTCTGACAGACAAAATGAGCAGCATCCCAGAGGGTAGGAAGACAGCTCAGATTTTTACTACTTTGAAATGATAAAGTCGGTCTTGGCAATTGAGGCTTTCAATGCTTTGTAACAACCAAGCATCCTACCACTAAAATGCCTTTAAGTTTTATTTCTACAAAATTAAACAAAATAAAACCAAAGCTGATCATTTTGAAAAAAATAGGCAGCTCATGAATCATTTTCAATTATATACACTAAGGATTTTCCTGGAATTGTTGAAATGGTTACATAAGAACTAAAGCATGATTAAATCACAGGTAAGCAAAAGCGCCTGATACTGAACTTCTTCCTGATAAACAGGGCAAAATTCGGTGTTATTAAAATGAGTTTTTATATATAAATTAAAATTTGAATCTTATTTTAATATTTGATGAAATATTTGTTGGGCTTCCCTTAAAAACATAACATTTCTGTAAAACTTCTCTGAAGTTTAATCATACAAGTTTTTGAAAAGTCTTTAGGGAGAAACATTAGCTTTCTATTTAATTACTTTAAAATGATAGAAGATGTATAACTACTTTTAATAGCTGATAGAAGTTTTATGTAGATCTATTAGTTAAAATGAAATCCATAAAACAAATATCTATTAAATAATTAATAATAATAATTAAAGTAGAAGGAGCAGAAGCTATCTTGCTCAACCTTGAGCAAGGATTAGGTAATTGGAAAAGAATTTAAAAATAATAAATTAAAGTAAAAAATTTATTTTGAACTTAAATGATATATTGTATATCATTTTCTTATCTTCTAATGAGTGGCTAAGATCTTTTCTCACAGTAGTCTGCTGATCAGGGTCACCACTAATCTGTATTGAGTAAACCTCCATTTATGCTTTTTTTTCAGCTTTCCAATTTAGATTTACCTAATTCTTTCCTAACTTTTTTTCTGTTGACTTTCTTACTTTGTGCAATAGCATTTTTTGTCTCCTAAAGGATTCTTTAGTCTTTTCAAAGGATTCATCTAAGTGTTTTATGGGACAACTCTCTTTCTAGCTCTCTACTCTCTTTCATCAATTTTTTTGATAGGGTAATTTTATAAATGTATTAAATAACATGCAATTGTCAAAAAAAAAAAAGGTTGGGAATATATAAGTGATGTTTCTAGACATATTCTTTGTTTACTATGGGATGAACATTAATCAGCATGTTTTACAGAAGTAATAGAGCTGTATCAGTTAAAGATGTTTCCACAGAAAGTATTTTTTTACTTAAAATGAAATAAAATGTTTTTCACTCTAAAATAATACACTATATTTTAGATTTTAAAAACCAATAACAGGGTGTTTGTTTTTAAAATGCATTCCTCATATTGCAAAAGAATCTCTGAACATCCTTCATAAGTGTAAGCTAGGCATTTCAATTAATATGAAACTTTTAAGAGGAAAAAATTCTTATTATAAGTAATACTAGGATATAAGAAATTTGTTTACCAACACAACAAATTCCTACAAAATTATTATGTTCAAATATATGCTAACTAGTTATTATAAGTTTTCTTGTCTTTTAACTTTTTTAAACTTGACTTTTATCAATATTAAATGGTTTAAATAAAAATATTCTGAAATTAATAAATTATCCACTCTAGAATTGTGCTTATACATATAAATGCAATGGAAGAAGGCAAATTAATAAGTAATATAAGCAAAAATTAACAACTTTCCTCTGAGCTGCTAAAAATGAGCCCAGATTATTTTAAATTGCTTATTTGCTTTACTATTTAAAGAAATAGCAACTTGGATTTCACAGTCTATTGAAATAACCTGAAAAACATGAGTTCACACTAAAAACAGTCCTTCAGAAAAAAATTTTCTAATAATGGCTTTTATTTTATGCCATGTCAGTACGTAAAGTTTTATTTTATAAAGTATTATACTAGGAAAAAACAAAGCACAAATAATTGAAAGGGAGCATCCAACCAATATCCATGAAAGGATATATATTTTCAGTCATGAACATTCCCATCTCATGGTTTCTATGACTTTCCTCCTGTAACAGATCATAAAGAGTATCTATTTTAGGAGAAGACTATATTTAAATTTTATGAGATACTATACTAAACACAATCCTAAATACTGTGAAAGAATAAGTTTTATATAACTAGCAAGTAAAGTTCATTCTCTGTATGCTATCAATCCAAATATGAAAAATGTAATAAATCTCATTATTAAAAGATGGATGCTGCAAGATAAAAGAGTTTTACAAAGCCCCGCCCCCTTTACCTTTTATATTTGCAGGTTGATTTAATCACAGGAAATTAAGCCACAAGGGTAAAAATCACCAAAAATTTTCATGATAGATGTTTAAATAAGCAAGCACACCAAATGACCATGGAAACATCACCATGGTTTCTCATAAATAAAGCCCACACTTAAACTTTGTTACCCAAGCCTGATGCTGCTATGAAATAAAGTACTAATTGGAAGGAGAAAAAAAAAAAAAAAAAGACAGAAGCTCACTTCAGTCTTTCATTTCCCACATTGTGGAATAATTTTTTCCATTCCCAATATAATTTAAGTTGACAAATTGGTTCTTCTGGTAGCTTAGCTTCCTGACCTCAAAAAGTCTACTTTCTAACTTCTGTCTCATTGAGCTGTCGACAGGCAAATGCCAGCAACCCATGTAATCAAGTCTTTAAGAGGGTTAGGATTAAGATAGGACATTGTAATGATGGTTAAAGAGCTAGATGTGAAATCTGTATGTCTTTTAAGACTGGCTATGGTCTCTAACAGAAAACAGTTCTCTGGAAGAACGCTAATGTCTATCCACTGCTTCCTTGGAACAATGCTGTGGAGCATTTCTTAGGGAGAAAAAAAAAAAAAAACAACAACTAGAAACTCCATCTAAAACACTTCTTGAAAATCGATATGATTTAAGGGCACTCTAATACAAGTTTTTCTCAGAAACAAATGTCCAACTTTCTTTTCTTTGTGAAACCATAAGTTAATAGCCTAAAACAGCAATATGCTTTTAGTTCCTAAAGTAGCTGGGGCAATGTCACCCCATGGATGCAGGCAGAAGAATGGGTGGCTGGAAAGTCACATATCTGTCTTCCTAACTGAGGCAACACTTCTGCACAAGTTCTCCACATCTCTCATGCTATCCAAGGACGTGAGATCATTTACTGCCCTTTTGGAGCCTCAGTTTCCTCATCTGCAAAGTGGAATATTACTCTAGTAGTACTCAATTCATGCATGGAAGGGAAGAGAAATTTGAAAGCATACAAAACACAGATAGATCATGAATAAAGACTGAATGAAATTTTCACCCATAACCTACTGCCCTATTTTCTGACCATAACAAACTAATGTCAGTAAATAAAAGCATTCCATTTTAATACAATTATCTTTGATCAATCCCTATGTTGTCAGAATCATATCAAATTCTGTAAGAAAGTTTAGTGATTGCAGCTATCCATCTGATACAAAGATGGACCCATACTATTCCCTTGATTTTAATTACAGGGTACAATTAAAGCATATATAGTTGTGTTCTTAATAACTGAGAGATGTATATATCATTGAGTAAGAAGAGAAAGATCTCTATTACACGACAGCAGTCATTTCATATGTCATCCAGTGTTTGGATTAATTAATGTCTTTTCTTGTCTCTTCCCTTCCTTCCTGATACCATGAATATTTCTGATCACATTTCTAACAACTCACCAAGAAATGAGAAAATAAGATATAAAACCTGAACACACACATCCACATACATACACTTACTTAGAATATTTTATATAAAAATAATTTAAATCTACTGTTTAAAGTAAATATCTATGAATGTTTCTTCAAGCAATACCGCTCTATCATTCATAACCTGACTGTGAGTTGTAGAAGGACTTATATGGACTAAGAAAGAAGAACTAGTTAATGTAAATTGAGTCTAGCATAGGTCCTTGAATATAAAAAAAAAAGTTTCTAGTAGCAAATCAAATTAAAAAATATAACAAATATTTATGAAACTCCGACTCAGCACAGTATTCGGGAAAATGAAGAATATAGAAAAAGATACATTCTGAGGGAAATGGGTGCATCTCCACAAACAAATGGAAAGCAGATCAGAAGACAGCTTGAGAGTCCCTGGAGAAGGCTGGCCTGTGCTGGCCTGAGATGTGGGGATGTGCTCCCTGCAGGGCGTGGACCAGCTGCCCATATTGGTGGCACAGAGTCAGAGCCAGGTTTGCTCCAGAATGAAGAGGCTACCACTGGAGGGACCTGCTTATAAACATATCAGTTTACACATGCAGAGGAGTTATTTCTACTCCCAAGAAAAAACTTGTGCTTATCAAGTCACAGGTACTGCATTTGTTTTCTAAAAGATATAACCTCAAAAAGACTGTGCTGCAAGCTTTCATTAGTTTTAAGTCAAGCTGGAGAATCCACACTTTTGGATGACAAAAGTGAAAAAGAGTTAAGCATCCTCCTTATTACTCCACCCATCCTATACTGTATTAAGGTTTTGATGGAAATTACATTAGCTTTGGAATTCAAAAGCCAGACTCCACCAGCAATTCTTCTACTACGTTGTCCCCCTTATCTGCTTATCCTACCTTATCCGCTCTCACTTTCTACAGTGCCTGAGGTCTACTGTGGTGTGAACATATTATGGGGAAGGAGGGGGATGGGGAGGGGGAGGAGGACAGAGAGGGAGAGGGAGACAGAGAGGGAGATCACATTCACTAAACTTTTAATTCAGTATATTATATACTGTGCCAAATTTATAAATAAAACTTTATCATAGATATTTGCAGGTATGTATTGCTTAAGAATGGGGATATATTCTGAGATTCTGAGAAATTGGGTAGTTTCATCATTGTGTGAAGGTAGAACCTAGATCATATAGCCTATTATCCTACTACTTGCCTATATGGGATAGCCTATTGGGAGCACCCTGTATTCACAGTGCGTCACTGAAATATCATTAAACAGTGTGTGTGTGATTCAGTATTATCTGAGGCTGCAGGCATCCACAGTAATCTTGGAACACACACCCTCAGATAAGGGGGTGGGGGTCTAATATACCAAGTGGTTTACTTTTTTCTCAGAGGACAGATGTTTCTACCGTCAGGAGTCCTTCTCCCATCACATCCTAATATGACCTAAAATGTTGATACTCAACTCCCAGTCACAGCAAGTGGCTGTAGAAATCACACATGCCCCTGGGCAGAAAGACTAGGCTACGTCCTGAAACACACACAAATGAGAAAGCTCACTCCTCTCTGTTTGGGACAGCTAATCTGGAATAGGTTCCATCACCACTGAATGAAATTCATGACTGTCTCAGGGGCATGGTATAGGAAACTCAAGGAATGTACAGTTATTTAGCATCTTTTCACTTTCTTTTGTCACTGCAGAGAGAGGGAGTAAACAATGACAGATGAGCCATAGCTAAGAGGTGGAAGGACGCGTCCTGCAAATTTATTCTAGACCCCCAGTCACGAAGATCACTACCTCTTCCTTTTTTGTTTGCTTTAAAATACTGCAGTTGGGGAATTCTGTCACTCGGAACCAAAATCACCCTGCAGAATACAAACCCGACCTGTCTGTGGCAAGGACATTTCTTTGAATTTTGGTTTCCTCATCAGCACCAAAGTCCTCCCTCTGCAATAAGTTGTAAGATTTCTTCCATATGTGTTTTGAATTATAAAACTATTAGATAATTTGAAATGTTCTAAATATTTGCAATTCATTCATTCATTCCTTCAAATGGACACTCGAAAACAGTTGTTTTTTCCAGGAAGTTCTGACTTTCAACCTACCTATCTGTGCTGGTGCAAAAGATCCAACATAACCTGTCCTCAACATGATAAAGTACACAGTACATGCCATTTTTCTTGACCTGCTAATATACAGGAAACTCACTTTATGTGCCATTCTCCTTACTTAGGTTGTTATCTGTCACTGTCAGTCATTCTTCAGTTCTACCATCCACTTCTAATTACAGTCTACTTCTGCCCCCACTGCTCCCATCACATAAATTATCTGGAAAACTAACTATTCACTTCCTTTGAATAACTTAAGAACTTGTATTTGGGAACAAGTAAAACAAAACATGATGATAAGGCTGTTTTCTACTTTACTAGTCCACTTGTTAAGATGTGGAAGCATTCTCTGGGTATGTTTTCAAGCACAGATATATTCTAACAGGAAAGAAAATAAATGTAAAAACATTTTAATTGTTCACAGGAAATTTTAACAGAAACAGCAAAAAAACTGAAGCCTCTACGATGTAAGGAAAGTATCTGCTTGCTCAACATATATAAAAAGTAAAAAGCATTTAGAAAAGTACAAATCAATCAAATAATGTAAACAATGCTAAGAAGGTAGAAATAAGATACCTAGTTCAAATACATCCCCTGGAAACCAAGCTTAACAAGGTAAAATATTACAGTTTTTGAGAAACATAGTAAAGTTTATTTAAGAAGATCAATATTTCCACTTTGAGGAATAGCATTTATAATTGTTACAGCCTGTGGAATCATTTAATATTTAATCAAATTTACAATGCTATTAATGAAATATATCTTATATGAAGTGATTAAATAAAAGAAAAACATTTTATAAAACTGCAAGAAATTCATCTGCATTTTGGACTACACAAATTATTGCTGAATTGAGAGAAAAACAGTATTTGGCAGACTCAAGCACATTTGTTAATAAATATAAAATTAACATAAGAATCAACCTAATAATTCTCAAATAACAAATGCATTAAAACTGCAGTTCTAATTTAAATGATAATTTCATCTAGCACTTTATCACTTTACTTCAGAACAGTCTGTTACATTCTCAACCAATTAAAGTGAATTTAAAATCACTAAAAGACAAAAGGTGGATCTTTTTAAGTCACATGTCATTCATATTTAAGAAATGATTAACCATCAAGAAACTTTTGTAACAAAGAACAGGCAGAAACAGCCATGTCTCTTTATAAAAGAATTCTAGGTACACCCATGTGGCTCAGGTGGCTGAGGCTGCTAAGGTGAAGACCATATAAAGCTCAGGTTCATGACCCAGGAATGGGGGGAAAAAATAAAATAATTTTAAACTAACTACATTCAACATAGTCTTTCTCTGTTTCTAAAACCTTAAGCTGTTGGATTAAATGTCTGTATATGTTACATATTTTAGATGAAATATAAGAGGAAGTAAAACTACAAAATTATCATCTAAACTCAAAATTATTAACCATAAGCTTTCATCTTCAAAAAGCTTCCTCATAATGCTGCTTCATCCGACATTTTATCCTGCACCTCTTTCTACTGATGCAGCTTTGCTGAGTCTCTCCAGGAGATCCATTAGTAGCTTTTAGGAATAGTATACAGCAAGCACAAACTCTGTGAGACTTTAACTTATCAATATTTAGTTTTTTGTTTGGTTGATTAAATGATTTTCTGCTCCCCTTCAAATCAGAGAAGAGCTGATAATAGGCTAAAGGAATGTATAAAGAACTTTAAGTACCTATTCTCCTGGGAAAAGTCAAGAAAATTCCTTCAAGCTTAAATTATAACCAAAACCACATTATATGTTAAGGTTAGCAAAAATGAAAATTTAGAATTTTGAACATTGATCTGGTTTATCTTTGTAATTATCTATGGAAAAGCAGCCTGTCATAGAACAAGAAGAATTACTATTGTTAAAATGGTCATACTACCCAAATTCACCTACAGATTCAATATAATCCATATCAAAATGCCAAAGAAACTCTACAAAAGTAAAAGAAGAAATCCTAAATTTGTATGAACTTAAAAAGATCCCGAACATCCAAAGTATTCCTGAGAAAAAAGAACAAAATCAGAAACATCGTACTTCTTGATTTCCAATATAAAAAAGCTATAAGAAGAAGAAGAAGAACAGTATAAGAATGGCACGAAAACAGATAAATAGACCAATGGAACAGAATTGAGAGCCCAGAACTAAATCCTTGTATACAGTCAACTAATATTAGACAAGGAAACCAAAAATACTCAATGGAGTTAGGATAATCTCTTCAATAAATGGTGCTAGGGAAACAGAAGAAACACACAGAACAATGAAATTGGACCAATATCTCACAAAATTTACAAAAATTAACTCAAACATGATCAAAGACTTAAAGAGAAGACCTGGAATTACCTGTTAACACAAAGCACAAGGAAAGTTTCAAAGAGAGAAAACACATTTTGTCCTAATGTCCTATTCAATATGGTGCTTATAGTTGTCAAGTCCAATAATATAATGGTATTTTCAACAAGTCCATCTTGCTCATTAATACCCTAGTCCCTTCTCAGATTGTTCAACATGCTCTCATTTGATGGTTATGAAGAGCCTATTATATCTCCCAAAGAAACTTTAGTTAAGTAGGAGAAAAAGAAAACAAAACATACCAGAAGGCATGCATGCACAATTTAAGACACTAGACAATGCTTAACACATAGTAGGTTTCCACTAAATATTAGTAGGATGAGTGAAATGGACCCAAATAGACTAGATGGCTCTACTTAATGAATTTTCACTTCCTTCGGTCCACGAGGGACACATTCAAATTAATTTCAAATGACAGCACAAATGTAATTATATCTCCTTTTTTCATGTTGATCGAAATCTTAATACTTAAAGGAACTAAAACAGTGAAAGAACAACAACAACAACAAAAAAAGCAAAAATTGACACTAAAAACATCCTCTTCCAAAAATTAATATAAGGATTTTTTACCGTTATTTACCTTTATTGATAAAATTTATCTATTGATAAAATTTACCTTTATTGATAAATTTACCTTTATTGATAAAATAAATAATTTTATTTAGATACATGTACATGTGCAAATTTAAAATTTTAATTATCATAACTTCACTGATAATGACCATATATATATGAATTATGCTACTTTCTCTTACTATAATTTCCTCACTCGAAAATTTCCTGTCCATTTATAAATTCAGTTTCCCCTCAAAATCTTACTAAAAATGCAACTTCTCTGAAGTCTTTTGGATTTCTGAAGTTGTATATAAAATGTCACTCCTCTTAAGTTCCTCAGTATGCAACTGGCTTCCTACCCTATCCTGACATTGTTGTGAGCAGGTCTGCTCTCTTGCTTGACTATAAGTACCTCTTAACAATGAAAGTAACTAGTTAGCCCCAAGACTGTCCAGCTGAATGGTTTACAATTCTGAGATACACAGTAGTCCTGAACAATTCAGGGAATAAATAAAATTAATATAATCTTCATCAGCATGAATCCTTCTTCCATATTGATCATATCCCTATGATGGGTAGGTCCTAAGTCTCTTGTTGCTAGCCTTGGGTACCTGAATTATGTTGTTTCATTCTTCTGCTCTAAATCTAAAAGGAAATTACTACACTTGAAAACAGAAACTCATTTGATAAAATCACTAAAACAGACCTAAAAATAGATATTCAAAACCACATGAGGACTCAAGAAGCCTGCCGTACTTCCAGTACCCAGCCTGTTGCTTACCAGTAAGCACTGTCTCCATTTCAATAATATCTGGTTTTACATATCTTGGTATATGCAAGGCTTCAATCCAGTACTAAACATACAGGAAGTACCTAGCAAATGTTTGTCAAGGGAATGAAGGAAATGGGATAACTGGTTCCTTTGATGTTGTTCTAGAAGCCCAGAAGCCCAAATTCAACAGAGTCCTGCTATCTCTGGAGGACACAGGAAAAATCCTTCTTTACCTCCTCCAAGGTCTATCAAATCTCCCCATCTACCCCTTAAGAGTACACATGAGACTGCATTTAGACAAAGAGTTCACTCTGATAATTTAGCATCATCTCCCTGTTTCAAGATCCTTAACTTCATTACATTTGAAAATACACTGCTTCCATGTAAGATAACATTTATAGATTCTGGGGACTAAGACTTGATATCTTGGTGAAGAGTTGGTGAGGAGGGGGATAGAAAAGGGTCATTGTTCAGCCTTTCACAATATTAGAATTATATCTCAATAAAACAATTTAAAAAAATAAAGAATAGTCACAAGAAGAGACTGATTTCCTTAAAAGTAAATGGTATAATAGAATGAGGTAATGATCAACTTCATTCACTGATCTGAAAATTATTTAACCTTCAGGCAAAATGCATAGCCTTGGGAGAATCAAAGGAGGCCTCACATGGAGCCACCTTCCAAACATGAGTTATCTTCTCTACCAGGAATGCTCGCTTCTCCAGTCTGTCATATTCCTTGACCGACTACTGTATTCCAAGTCGTGCAGTGGTATGGTCATGGCTGCACAAAAAAGAACAAGTTACAGTCACTATCCCAATTCTTAAGGATCAATTGTTCCCACCTTAAATGTGAGACAACCAAGCAAATGCTTTTGAAATGTTCCCTTTCATTCATGTGACAACACACTCAGAAAACAGAAGCAGTTGTCGGCCATGCAGTCTCCGGCATTCTCTCTTTGGCTTTTCCTACCTTTCTTGAATAAATAGAAGCCAAATGAGTCATTAACCATAAATAAGCTGAGTAACTAATCCTAACCACATGTGTAACTCTATTAAATTTAGTTGAAGTGGGCATTCTATGGGTTTTAAGGTGCCTTAGAGGTCTCTGAACATGGTAATATATCCCCTGTTAATTTAGTAGAACTGCTCAGCAGAGAAGCTGTAGACAGGCAAATGTGACTTCTGGTTTGTCCCCAGGGCCTCCTTCTGTCTCCTGTGGCTTTTCTGGGATCATTTAGGAATTAACTTGTCTGTGTTTACACATTCCCACCATGTTTGGGCTCAGTGCTGTAGAACATTAAATAATCAAACCTATTTAGATTTTAAAAGACTGTTCACAAGTCCATTATTTATTCAGTGGATTAAAAAAATGTATTAATCCCTCAATGTATAAAGTTCTCTATAATAACAAAATACAGCTAACTGAAATATATATCCAAAAACATGGATATCAAAAAAAAGTAGAACATAAGGCAAATGTTCTATCATTCGAAAGAGGGACGGTCACTTCACAATGAAAAGCTAACATTTATTGAGTGCTTATAATGTGTTAAACTGCACTTTACTAGCACTTTATTGAAAATACTAGTGCATTAAATCATGAAGTACTATTTATCTGGTAGAAGGACAGATATGAAGGAAAAAACTATTTGGGCCCAGGATTATAAAATTGCTTCCTACTTAAAGAACTTTAAATATGAGAATATAATATAAATGTTAATTGAATAAGGAACTGAGTTCTATTTTTTCTATTTTTCTATATATTTACAAAAAGATTCAAATTCTTATATGAAATATTTATTCCAAATACATGTGAGCATAGTCCCAATACATAGCAACATTCTAGTGGGTCAATGCAAATTTGAAAGTGTTTGGTTCTTTTCAATTAGTGGTTTCTTTTTAAGCAAAACTACTCATTTTTTCTGAAGTCCTATAAAGACCCTACAAGGAATTTATTAAGATCATCATGGTTTTATTTTTATGTTTCTTTAAATTGATATAAAATATGCCTATGTGGTACATTAACAATTCATTGTTCATTATCTTAGAGACATTTAATATGAAAATAACACTTTCTAATTTATTATATGCATGCTGTTTCTTGCTCATGTAAATAATTCATATAATCTTCACTAATTGAGATCATTTGAAATATGAACTTGGAGCTATTTCCATCAGTAAGCAAGTTGGGCAAACACTATGTACAAAGTGATAACTAAGAATAATCAAAACTGAAATAAAAATAAAACTATCATCAAGGATTTTTTAATGCTATGAGGAGAAAGGGATTCACAAATAACTTATATGAGGCCAGATGTGATCAATGTTACCTAAGTGGCAGCTAAATTCAGAGAAGAGAGGGATATATTTTTCTTGGGAAGAATCCAAGATATTTTTTCTGTGGGTGGTAACTGAGCTGAGCATTAAAGATAAGGAATCAGCTTTTAAATAAGTAACGATGAGGAAAGAACTTGTCACAATGTGCTACCACTATATCTAGGGAACAAAGGCAAACCTAGGGTCAGGTAAACACTGGGGGTAGCTAGGGTACTAAATGTAAAGGCCTAAGTTAAATAGAGAACTGGGCATTGTGGAGAAGAACAAATGCCCTAGTAAGGGGTTTCACTTTTTTTCTACGGATCTTCATTTCTCAACATGGAGAAGGGTCAGAGAGGGACAAAAGAACAGAGCAGTGAACAAAATGGGGCAAAATCCTGTTCATTACAGAGCAGACATTCTCACAAAGGCTATAGACAGATAAAAAAATAATAGAAAATAAAAAACACGGTATTTTGATATTTAATAGAGCAGTCCCCCCATATCCTTAGTTTCACTTACCCATTGTCCATCATGGTCTGAAAATATTACAGACAAGAAGATATTTTAAGAGCGTGAGAGATCACATCCACATAACTTTTCTTACAGTATACTGTTATAACTGTTCTATTTTGTTATGAGCTTTGTCCATCCTTTATAGTGCCTTATTCATAAATTAAACTACCATAGTTTTACAAGGACAAAACATAGTGTGTGTGTGTGTGTGTGTGTGTGTGTGTGTGTGTGTGTGTGTGTTTAAGGCTCAGTACAATTTGCATTTTAAAGCACCCAATGGAAGTTTTGCAATGTATTCCCTGTGGTTGGGGGGTACTATTGCACATGGGAAGATATTTTAACATGATATTAAATTTGATCGACAGGAACTGAGGGCAGCCATGAGAGATACTGCATTACATGCAGGGGAGGCAGCAAGAGCAGGCACCAAGGAGATGGATGCAAGTGAGTGGGAAGGGCAGCAGGGCCACGTGATTGCAAGGGATTCAGGGAAGAGCAGGAGAGGACATCAGAGAAGTGTTAAGAGAGCACTGTACAGAGCCTGGGGGACCTTGAGAAGGATGCTACATTATTCCAAATGAAAAGGAAACCACTGGATGCTCCCTGATCCGATTTAACCCAAAGTATCTGAGTAGGCCATTATGGGACAATGTAGACAGCAGGAAGTCAGTTAATGCAATGATTCCAGAGAAGAATCACATCAACCAGGACCTGCATGATGGCAGGAAAGGTAGTTAAAATATGCTGAAGATAGAATCAACAGGATTTGCTAACAGGCTGAAGGTGTGTGTGTGAGAGAAAGTAAAAGCAAAGATGATCCAAGTTATTTGGTCTGAGAACTAGATAAAAGGCATTGTCATCTACTAAGCAGCATTTGGAAAGAAAGATGGAAGAACCAAGAGCTCTGAGCGAGTGGCACCTGGTCTCTCCAAGGGATGATATATGCAGCAGGTCAGAAGGGAAAGAAGATATGTCAAATTCCAACACTCATATGCTCTCTGTTGCATTTTGATAAAGGCTAAGTTGAAAGAACAGAAGGGTGACACCATGAGGGATGCTGAGAGAAGGTAATAGAGTTTCTAAGAATGAGGATCTCAAACAGAAGGCAAGGCAGGAGGGGAAGGCATTTGGAGACTTGAAACCAGAAAACATGTGGAACATGTGCTGAGTAATTCTGATGCAGAATCAACCAAAGATGAATGAAAAGAGCAAGAACATGGAGACCACTGCTGAGATTAAATAACATGTTCATGGAGTATTTGAAGGGGAGCCTAGTTCAGCAAATAAGCAGTGTACAATGAAAACTCTTGGAATTTAGCAGCAATATTCCTCCTTCCTTTCCTTGGAAGGTCTTATATTTATAATAATGTTTCATTAAGACAACAAAAAAGTCCATTTGCCTCCAAAGAGTGTAAAAGGACAGAGTATAGACCACTGCTTAGTAATGTGCCCATGTGAAGTAGCATCTGAAGTGAATAAAGAAATGAAATAAACTGCATCTTTTAGAGAATTCTTGCTCTACCATTTTTTCTACCTCCACACACTGTCTCAACACCACGGCTGTAATGACATACTGTTGTGTGATGCATCCGTAGCTAATCCTGAGGAGTCCCTATTATTTCCTGTGTCAGAATGTGCAGTATCAGAAATCTGATGGATTAATGAAAGACTGTTCATGCTAATTGCTGACATAAGACTATTTAGGGCACTAAGGCAATTGGCTGAATTTTTTGTAGAAATTTTCACAGCTTTTCAGAATTCTGTGCTGATCAGTCATGTTAATTCCAACAGTAAACAGCACATTGTTTTGGTGAGAAACCATTAAAACTCTTCATTTCATCTTTACAATTCCTTCCCAAATACACTCCTAAATCCTGTAATTTGCTTTAGATTATTTATCAGCTATAAAATTCATTCTATCCAGACTTCAGGCACAGCTGATGCCTAAAATTTTACATGTGCCTAATTAGAACAGATGTGGCCCCAGTGGCAGCCCAGGGGATCTTTCTCAGCCATCCTAGTTTAGAAACTGCCTCAGCAAAGTGCACCAGATGCTCTACTTGGGATCAGTCATCAAGTACAGAGGCACTGAAGTTCGCAGAGAGGACGTGTGCACTGTAGACCTATGGGTCATGCAGTTCTAACAGTACAGCACAGTGAGTAGAAAAGCTTGAAAAATAACCCTTAGAAGTAAACATGAGCCCCTATTCTAAATATGACCCTTATCATCCATGTAATGTTTAGTCTAATTACACAACCTTTCTGAGCCTCAATTTTTTCATCTATAAAATTAGGATATCACTTCATATCTTTGCATATAAAATGTCTAAGTAGAGAGCACCACCAGGAAAGTAACCACTGACTCAGAACACATCACTCTCAGGTTTGCATAAGTGTGTCATTATATTGACTGTAAATAGGCTCATCAAACCTTTGATGACAACTGGCTTTGACATCACAAGATGTACTGTCCTCACTCAATCACCTTCTGAACTGACTTCCCCATGGATTGTGTGGATCTGGGTACAATGTGCCCATCACAGAAAGTTATAGCACAGTCTCACTGTAAACTGCTAAGCTAGCATTTGGGTTTTTATACATCTACACCTTGCAGTTTTGTTTAACTTGAGTACAATCAGAACACAATATGGATATACAAACAATCAAGTATCATTAACATCCAGGATCTGGAGGACATTATGCAAAGTGAAATAATGCACAGAAACAGAAATACTACATTATCTCACTCATATATTGAATTTTAAAAAGTCAAACTCAAAGCAGAGAGTAGAATGGTGGGTTCAAGGGGTTGAAGGTGCAGGGATAATGAGATCTGTTCAAAGGGTAGAAGTCTCAGGATGATTACATTCTGGGGATCTAACATACAGCATGGTGACAACAGTTAATACTTTATGTAATATATACTTGTAATGTTATAAGAGAAATATTCTCACCACAATAAATAAATAAAAACCTGTAAGGTGATGGATTTGCTATAATTAGCTTTACTGTGATAACCAGTTAACATTATTCACATTATATGTACATCAAATATATACTTTAAACATATAAATTTAATGTCTGTCCATTATACCTCAATAAATTTTGTAAAAACTTTATTAAGACCCATCGCTAGTGCTACTGCCTCACCCCTGCCAGGATATATAACAATAGAACCATCATAAGGAATAATCCAGACCAAGAGAAGGGGCTGGTAGTAGGGAAACTACTCATCAAGGTAGGAAATAATTCTGCATCTCTCCACTGTGATCTAACTCCCAAACTGGACTCTAATCCTCAGGAGACTCCCCAATGAATCCCCTGGTGTATTATGGAATTAAAAAGGCAGTCTTGTATTAGTTAACTTCCTGTCATTTTTAATACAATTATATTATCGTTGCCAAGTTAATGGGAAAAAGGATATCTTATCACGCTTATCACTAGTACAGAAAAATAAGTTTGATTATTTAAGAAAGGAAGGTTAAAAACAAAGAAGGAAGTTAACACAGGTTTTGATGACACTGGGTAATATTTTCTAAGTAGGATTCAGTTTCCATTTAAAGCTGAAAGAATTCTTCGAGCTTAAAGATACTGAATGATTTGGTTAAAATTCCAGGGGATTGGAATCAAGATTACTCTGTAATCTCATGACTTTAAAACATTCTTAATTAAGGACTTATATTTCTTTAAAATAAAACAAGACATAGATTTGTAGATCAGAAAAGCAAATCAGTATGAGGGAAAATGTTTCTGAATGGGTAGTTTCCAAGGTTCCCAAATGTAAATGTGATAATTAAAGAGGAAAATCAGATCTTTGTAGCTCTCACTTTCATAGGGCTATAAAATGAACTGACCTCAGAGTCCCAAGTACAAAACCACAGGCTCATTTTAATACTACAATGCACATCTGGAACCATCTTCCCCTTCTTACATAGCTAGGCAAAATGTAGTATTAATAGTGTGTTTATCTTTGCTCAAAAACAAAAAAACAAAACTTTAGTCTCAGAAAAGTCCCTCCATATAGGCTTAGTTGTGTAAGAGACTTGCAATATAAATCTACCATCCTCTCAGAGATTTCAGAGCTCATGATAGAAAGAAAAAAAAAAAGAGATTCAAAATGACAAAGATAAAACTTTAAAAGCATTACTCCATTTTTTTCCTTAATCCCCTCACATACAATTCTAAAATAAATCAGCAAATAGGCCAAAAGCCTATTGCATTTTTTTAATGTTTTAAAACCTGCCTTCCACATTCCCTTCAAGCAACTGTCCTACTTCTCTGCTCCTCTTCATAACCCAATTTCTCAGAAGAGTTGTCTGTAATAACTCTCTGTTCCTCTCTCCTTCACCTCACTGCAGCCTCCAAAAGGACATATGAAGTGCTCTAAGAACCCAACAATCTCTAGGTCAGTGAGTCTACAGTCATTCTGTTCATCTTCATCCTTCCTCCTGTCTTGACCACTTCGTCATCTTGAAATACTCTTTCTTCCCTGGGCTTTCATAACACCACTATCTTGGTTTGCTCCACCACCACCAGGCACTCAGTATCAGAAACAGCTGCACTCTTCCCTGGGTCCTCCTCTTACATGCTTCTTGCTCCCGGACAATTCCACCCACTTCCCTGAACGTAAATACCTGACCTCTCCTTCTGAGCTCTCATCAACTATGTCAAACTGTCTATTATACACCTGTACCTTAAATTCTGTATATTCTGAAACTTTCCACACCCCTGGTTCTCCAGTGTCCCCTGGATGAGTGAATGACATTACCCTCTATCTTTCACACCCCTCAACCACATTACAATCTATCATATGCTCTATTGATTTTAGCTCCCAAATATCACCTCCCTCATCATGGCTATTTACTTGGATTACTTCAATAGCCTATGAAACCATCTACTCCTGCCCCTCTCCATTCACACTTTAAAATCTAATCTCTGGCCCCTACCTATACCTCCATTTTATTTCCTAGTCAACTCTCCCTTTACTCTCTGTGTTAGAACCACATTGGCCTTTGTACATCTGACGACCTCTGCTACATCATCATCACCACCACTACCACTTCCACCCCACAAATAGAGGATTACATTGATTCAAACTGAATGATCAGGCCCCACCCTAAACCTAGGGAAAAAAAAACATCTGAGGGAAGCCTGAATATAATCTTTCAACACTGCCTAGATGACTCTGATGAGCAGGTTTGAGGATGTGATATAAACAAACATTCCTCTAAATATTTTAACCCTTCAACTACATCCAAAGTTGCAAGATATCTAGTACCTTTTACCATTAATGAGGTAATCCAGTCCTCTTACAGACAGCTTAGATGGCTGGTCTATATTATATTGACCTGAAAACTACCCCTGAAACCTTCCATCCATTGATCCTAGCTCAATAATTCCTTAAAATCTCCCTCATGGACCATTTCCCACCATGCTGATGACTGTCCTATGTGCTTGCTTCCATGTGTCTACCATTTTTTAAAGACTTTAAATTTTTAGAGCTGTTTTAGGTTCCCAGCAGAATTGGGGGGAAGATTTAGATTTCCCATGTATGCCCTGCCTCCACACGTGGACAGCCTCCCTTGATCAACAAGCCCCATCAGAGTAGTGTGTTTTCACAGCTGATGAATCCACATTGACACGTCATTATCACCTAGAGTTCATAGTTGGTCACCATTTTTAAATGTAGTTCCTAACACCAAATGCAAATTATTTTAGGCCAGTTCCTCATGGAAAGCAACTCACAGATCCAAAAAGACTCTCTCAACTGCACAGTAATATGAAAACAGTACTGGGAAAGGATTAAAATAGCTTATGCAGAGAATGCACACAGCCCAGTTCCTGTTGCATAGAGGTATACAAAAACAGCTCCCTGGAGATTGGGCTTTATGTCAATTTTATTTAGCACTGCTGACATTTATAACAGCACCTAACATGGAACGGACAATCAATCATGCATTTAATGGTTTAGCTATTAACATTCACGGATAAAACTAAAACCTAAAAAAAAATTTTAATTTTGAATACATTAAAACAACAGAAGATAGAAATGAATTCTAATTTAACTCTCCTTGTAGTATGAAGTACATTCTTTAAATGACTAAAAACTCTTAACGGTTTTGTCATATCATTCCATGATTTAGAAATTTAAATATTTTAAATAAAATGAAAACTGAATGAGTTAAAATCAAGGTTTTATATCATATTTGCAATGTTCAGAAAGCTATATTATCTTTTTCAATTCTTATTTCAAAGACAGCAATTACCATGCAATAATAGTACACTAGGGAATAACAGAAATACATTAAATCAGTTGCTTTGGTTTTAAGTAGAATCATTACCTTAACATTTTTTGTTTCTAAATTATTTTAATGTTAGTATTAAAGTGAAAAATAGCAAATGCTTCAGACACTTAAAAAAATCCAACCTAGCATAAAGACATATTCATATAATATATATCCTGACATATATTTCTTAAATCACCACTGAAATGTATATTATATATTTAGCATATTTATCATATAGTCACTTGAAAATTCTTCAAAGTCTTTCAGAAAAAGGATAAGGAGCTTTTATTTCCAAATAGAGGTCCAAATAAGGGACACTATACACACCAGGATTTCCATTTGTACAGGGCCTGTCACATGGAATAAATGAATCTCTACTCACTTTAACATCCCACAAACAACCTGTACCATTGATTTCCATTTTTATTATTTCAGAGGAAAAAAATACTGGGTTAAAGTTCAGTTTTACTCCCTACAGCAAGGACTCCCCATCTGAAACATATATGATGGCTCTAAGGTAAGCACCACCCAGGCACCCATCCACCTAAAGGCTTCATCTCCTTGCTCCTTTAGGATTTAGCACAGGACCCAACAGGAAGTAGGTGCTTCCTAAATATTTACGAATGAACTATGAATGACTGCAGGCTCCCAGGCATTCTAAAGCCAAAGCCTGCCTTCCACAGCACTTCAATGTCTAGAGTCCGGGCCAAAAAGAGGAGGATAAAAACTTCATCCAATAGATGGTCTACACTGGGAAGGGCTCTGAGCAGACAGGCCATCACTCCCAGGGACTCTGGGGCTAATTTCAGGGTGGACAAGAAGCCAAGGACAGGACACATGACCTACTTTAACGAAGAGTAAACTGTGCTTCTGGGTTTTAACAAGGATCTAATACATAGCTAATACCAGGACAAGGAAAGTTGCAAATACCAGGAGAGGGAAAGACCAATGCCTGACACCCAAAAGGACTATGATGTTTTATGGCCAAAAATTGAAAAGGGATAAATTTCCGACCCAGACTGAGGACAGAAAGGCTGTTTGTACAAGTCTGTGAGATCATAAGGAGGATAGAAACAATGTGGGATGGAGACAGCTTCCAGAAAGGATCTTAATTGCACATTATTTTAGTGTGAGTCATTCCAGAACTGCCAGAAGAGGAGGAGACAGGGAATTCCCTCTGCAGACAGGAAGGTGACTCCCTTCCTGTCTGCAGAGCCACCTGTGTGAGGTATCCAAGTGAGGGGCAGCCAAGTACCACTAATTCCCAATGAGATATAATTGGATAGAGCATATGAGCACAACTATAAAACTACACAATTATAACCCAAGCAACACTAGTATGGAGCCAGGAAATACACAGGTCAGGCTCAGATCCTGAGCAAGGATACTAGGGATGAACATATTATGTCATGACTAGCAGTGTTTTTGATGATCATGAAGCCACCAACATTATTACAGAGATGGGTGTGGGGTGGGGATAAGCTAGAAGTTAACTGTCTGCTCCATTCCATTCTCCACACAAATTTTATTTTCCCTTGAGATCTTCTTGTCATCTCCCCCCAGGATGACAGTTGAAGTCACTGAAGAAGTTTCTGACAGCTGTTTTTAGGTCCCTATGTATGAGATGGTGAAATGGAATTTTTTTCTCACTGCCTAAACTCTGTTTATAGGGCCTATGCTATATAGACCATTCTATAAAGACCCTGTTAAGCTCTTTTATATTAGCATGTTGACAATCTCTGCCAAGCTTCCATAATGATGTCACATTTCCTATGTCATTATCTCATGATTGGACAGTATAAGAAAAGAAACTAGTTTAAAAACAAACCCAAAATACAGTCCTGATTTGGAGCATTAAGTTCTATGATGCATCAATGCAGATTTTCCTTTCCAGTTGAATCTCATCATCAAAGATGGAAAGCTTTGCCTTAGAGGCTCTGAGAAATGTGAACTCACTAAAGTCTCACAGCAGTAAGTATTAGCTCTACCACAGAAAAATGAAGCTGAGAAGTGTGGGTGACCTGGTGTAGGTCACCAAGACCTGTGACTATCACTATCACACATTGAACAATATTACTAGTATCACAACAAGTTTACCAGGGTCTTCTAAAGACAGAAGAAGCACATCTTGATGATCCTCACATACTTATGCCTTCCAGTGTTTATAATCAAGAAGGCATGGAGGAGTTAATAATAAAAGCTTTATTTTCTGTTCTCTTACCTTACAATATAATTTTACCAGAGGTTAAAGATTAGGCCATATTCTTTCTTCATTTTTAAGCCAAAAATAGCAAACCAATTGAAATAGTGTGAGAAACTAGACTTTTAAAAACATCTATTTGCATTCAGTAAGGTAAGAGCTGGAAAATTACTAGTAGGTATAACCAAATCAGGAAATCTGGATATCTCTGCCTTATTGATATGCTATTAGGCTGTTTTTTAACCACTTTCATAGCTGGAAACAAAGGCACATATTTGAGAAGACCTTCTAGCGCCTGCTTAAAAATTCTTTGAACTTAGGAGTTTTCTTAGCCTTGTAAAAACTTTTTTCACAAAAACTTTTTTAGCTTATTCATCTTCTTATATAATACACTCAATGACAGCTATAGGTGTATTTCAAGTTCTTGTCAAGTTTCTATAAAATTTTTTAGAGGCAAAACATAATTCAAGTTCCTTGAATATTTCAGCAAAGACAGGAGCTGGAGTGTCATACCTGGTCCCTCTAAGAGGTGTGCACACACATGCACATACACACATACACACACACATGCACATACACAGTACTGGTTACACATCAAGCACAGTTCTAGGCACCTTGCTCATGATGATTGAATTGTGTTTTAAAGACTTTGTGTAGACTTCATAACAACCCCTGTGAAATATTCTGTTGTCTCCATGTTACAGAAGGGAAATTGAGCTACAGAGAAGTAAAGGAACGTACCCAGTCACAGAGCTAGAACAAGGTAGGGCTGAATTCCAATCTAGCTCAGTCCATAGTATGTCTGTTCTTGTTCTTCAGAAGATACTAATTTCAAACTGTGGAGGAGGGAGGGGGAACCCCCTCTAAAAAATGTAATCGTACCTCCTTATGAGAGAATTGAGACCTCTCGCTCTTTATTCTTCAGGAAGCCTGTGAAGTCTAGCAGTGTAAAAAGAAAATGGAAGACCTGCTGAGGGGTTATGGTCCCACTCACAGCCCTGAATAATAAGTAGGGATGTGGTCTTAGGCCAATCATTTTAGGACTTAATTTTTCATCTAAAATGCCAGTAACTTGTGAAGGAGGGCTCATACGATAGTTTCCAGTATATTCATGTATTAGCTGATTTCAGAACCACCAGCATTGGCAGGCTTTTGTTCAATCATAATAGCTTTTTCCCCAACAATTTTCTGTAGTCATTTTCTCATGGTTTGGTCACACAGCATTCTTCACATGTGCCCACTCTGGACTAGGGGAGCAGGAAAGAGTTGGGGCTTGATCCAGAAAATCTTGGATTCACAGGCTAGCCCTGTGGCCTACAGCTGTGGGTATCAAATTGCTAGTGTCTGTTTCGTTTAGGAGAACAATGACACTCACCTCACTGGGTTGTGCACTGGATAATATCAAGGTTCCAGTGCCTGACACAGGGGAGGAGTTTATAGGTAGGTATTATTTTTATTAATCCAGGCTTTAATCATCTCTTTCCCAAACAACTGAGCCCCATAAAAACATGGAAACAAAGATACTTAATGTGGTATTGTTAATAGTTAAACATTGCTGACAAACTAAATGCCCAACACTACAAAAACTAACAACATACAAATTACAGAATTAAAGTATTAATAAATTATTAAAGTCTATGTAAGCATTAAAAAGCATATTTCCAGTATTATTTCTCAGCATGAAAAAATAGTGATGATCTTGACCACTGAAAAAAGCTAGCTGTAAAAACTGCATATAGGCACAATCCTGGTGGAGTATCGGTTAGGTCACTCACCTCCAAGGGAGCACAAGCCACATACCCTTGTGGAAACAACTAGTGTGAACAATTAAATGAAAATAAAGTGCTTCTTCCTCCTCTCTCTTTGTACTTGCCTACCTACTTGCCTTCATTTCTGCCTGCACCTTTCCCTAAAAAAAAAAAAAAAAAAAAGCTGCATATGTATATAACAGTCACTATTATGAACAAAGCATACAACACATATATATATACACAGAAACCTGGAAAAAATCAACAATTGTTAATATTGTAGCTGTGGATAACTGGATTATGTTTTATTTTCTTTTTAATACTTTCCGGTATTTTCTAATTTCATTTACAGTGATGATACAGGACTCACATAATAAGAAAATGTATTAAAAACATAAGATTATTTTTGACAACAAATACACATTTTTCAAATAAGGTAAGATTTACATTAAAATAAAAAATAATTTAAGTAACTAAATTGCTATATATCACCCCAATATGAAATCACCTAGCATCAAAAAAGAAAAATAGAAAAGGATAATTTCCAAAAATTCAAACAGCATTGAAATGAGCAAGTTTAACATGTTGAGAATTTAAAAATAAAAAGTTATAATAAAAACCTTATATAAATGACTGCCCAGACTCACAGAAATATCAGAAATGGAAAGTTTTAGAAAATTATTTTTCCTCACATGCCTGGAAAAAATATCTTGGAGAGATTACGGGTTTAGAGGAAAACTTGACCGAACTCTGGCCTGTGTTAACAACCCCATTTTTTGTTCTCTCTCTCTCTCTCCTCTCTCTCTCCTTTCTCTCTCTCTCTAGCGCCCCCAACACAGACATAGACACGGACACATACACACAGACAGACAGACAGACAGACACACACACACACACACACACACACACACACACACACCCCAAATCAGGTCTTGTGGAGGGTTTAACTCTCTACCCTCAGATTCACAAAGAATTCCCAAGAACTTGACCCACTACAGGGGAACATTGCCATATGAATCAATGCTGAAGCTGATGTAAGTGACCTTTTCTTCTGTCCCCAATTCACTGACCCACCTTCCACAGGGCAGGAAGGATGCCTGCCCATTTTGGGGCTTGCCTCTAGGTAACCACCCAATTTATCTGGGGCTTTGCCACAGTGAAGCCTATATTGGATATGTCATCCAAGCCCATCTTGGCTGCATTTGTGCCCCTTCCAGTTCCACATGACGGCATCTCTCCAAGACTAACAAATCTCAGGCATGGTCCTAAGATAATTCAATAGGGGTTCCTGTCCTCTAATTGTTTCATCCCACACACATCTTTTTTTTAAAAAAAAAAAAAAACCTAAAACAAAAAGAACAGTGCATTAACAGCTTTTCTTGAAAGGACAAATAACAAACTAGGGAGCCCAGCATAGATCATCAGAAGCCCAAAATAATCCACAGGGAGCCCAAGATAGCCCACAGGGAGCAAAGCATGAATTCTACTCAGATGAATGGTCCCACTCCTACCATGGGCTGCAATGGTAAGCAAGGGAGGGTTGGAGGTGGCTGCTAAAGTTTAACAGATAAAGCAATATTGCCTACACATATGGCATATTTGGGAAATCTTAAACAAAAGGAAAAACACAAACAATGTATTTCAGAAAATGTAAGTCATATATTATTTATAAAAATTAAATTCAAAATACTCATCTTCATTTAATGGAGTTTCAGTAGCCATTCTTAGAGCAAGGATTCTAGAGTCTGTGTTCAAATCCCACCTCTTAGTGCCTATACTGCCTCACATCTGAAAACTGACTTACACTCTTATGAGGATTAAATACAGAAATATGTTTAAAGCATTAGAACAGTACAGCATAGAGTAAGAGTTATTTATCTTTCAGCTGAAATTATTTTATTGTTGCCTTTTTCTGATGTTATTATCTATTTGACATTCTGTAGTTCTGAATAGTTATCTTTTAACTATGTCCATTTGATTATATTCAAAAGCCATGTGAAAATGCAATACAAAGAGGGTCTTTTTGAATCGGAGAATTTTGAAGCTGACTCAGCAAGGTAATGGTCATGTAGGTGACCTGGGTACATTATTCACCTTCTCTAAGCCTCAGTTTTCCATCTACAAAATGCATATTATCTCACCAACCTCTCAAAGTTTTGTGAAACATGAAGAACATTTGCAAAAAACAAACTTCATAACTTACTGAGATGAACCCAAGGAAAACATGCCTAGAAAGGATTCCCTTAGCCACTCTGGCTCAAGAAAAGTATCTGAGTTTCACCCTCATGGCAATTATAGTGACCACTTTCATCAACATGGGGACACAGTTTTATCTCATCTGTGACTGATGAGAGGGAGCCTAGAGTCTCATCAATGAGTCATATATCCAATGGAGAAAAGGGAGCTTCCCACTTTGGGGTTAAGATAAAACAGAAAATCCCTGCTGAGAAATCTTCCAAAGGATAAAAACAGTATAGGGAAGAAGAGAAAATGCTGGAGGTGATCTAAGAGAGGAATAAAAGAAACTACCAAGAAAGACCAGTTCCCCAGTAAAGCTGTTCTCACTTAGGTACCAAGGGTTTCTCTAGCCTCACTTTAACTTGCCCTATCAGCACAGGGAGTGTTCTTGGACTAAGGTCATGAAATACCCCTGGGTCTCTTGAGCACATATCTCTCCTTCAAGAAGGCTCTAGCACTTTATGGTTCTATCAATCAGGGTAGGCTGAGTTATGCTGCAATAACCATGAAAAATATCACTTCTGATTCATACTCAATGCCCACCTCAGGTCAACTGGGACTCTTTCCAAGTCATCCTCAGCCTGAAGCTGAAATATTACAAATTGCCATGGCAAAGGGGCACAGGATATGATGACATACACAATGGATCTTAATGCTTCTGTGCAAAAGTGACATTGAAGCTGTCCCAAGTAAGCCATATAGCCATGTATGTGAAAATAGACAGGGAAGTTGGTCCTACTTTATGTTAAAAAGGAGAGTTGGAATACTTGTGAATAGCCACACATCCACTAAGTCCCAAAGACCTGCTCTGCTGCCTGTTCTTTGGAGAATACATCTAGGACGTGTCTCCACTGTGATCATGAACAGACTGACAAGAGAGTATGAAGAGGCTTCAACCAGTTACCATTTGACAAACTGTGATAGATTCTATCCCCTCTTCATAAGTGTTTTCTTAAAACCTAACCACTAAATAGCATAGAGCTTAAAGTTACTTTAGCCTCTAAGTAATGATCATTATCTTGTATGTTATACACACACATATACACAAACACATTCATATGTACACAAGCAGTAATTGCCAACCGTCTCTACTGAAAATAATATATAAATTTTTTTTCTGAATAACGTTCTTCCAGGATTGGAGTCCCCAGTGAAATGTTTCTTTACAAAGCTCAGTCAATCCCAAGTGAAAATTCTTCCTTTCTTAGAAAATGTCATTGTCTGTAAATGTTCCCTAGGGCCAAGCTCGAGTAGGCGCTCCACAGTTTCTCCCAGAATTAAACCTTCCGTGAATCAAGCTTTTAGATACTCTCAACACTCTTGGCATCCAGACATTCGTACAACCCTGAATTATTTATTCACCAATCTTTGCACAACTTCCTAAACACCAATGGAGACCAGGACGGTCTCAGTTATTTGATGTTACATCTTTTCAAGTGGCTAAAGAGGCTATAAAGCACCCCATTGCTTAAGCCTGCCATCTCAGTTCCATTAGCAGTAAAGACCTCTCTATTCAAACTGCTAAGTAAATCCTCGGAGAGCCAAGGGACTGTTTCATGCTTGAAAGCAACTGTTAAGAATTTGACAACAACCAAACTGTTCCTATTTAATCCTTCTCCCAAGGTAAAAAGAATTATAGGTAAACATATGCCTTCATTATTTGCTTTGCTGCATTTCAATACCCAATCCCACACAAAATTGCCAGCCAAGGATTTAATGCAATCACCTCTGTATTTCAGAGCTATTGCCTTTGCAGAATGGAAATGCTTAACAAGGGCTATAGAGCTGGTTAGCCAGCAACTGTGTTTTGTGTAGCATACATCTTAAATGTCACAAGTGTTAAGTCTGATCACAGTGATGCTTTTTACAAGTTCTTTTGGGGTGATTCAAAATAACAGCTCCAGGTTTTTATTTTTCTAAACTGGCACCAAATATTTCGGTTTTGAACTCAAATTAAAGATTGCACCAAAATATGAAAAGCATAAAGAAATATTGCAGAACCAAAGTTATTTGTTTTTGAAATTGCTTTGTTTTGTTTTAAGTCTTTAGTAATGTACATGCCTGTATAACTTCTAAACCAGGGTTAGATAGGCCATCTTCTCCAGTAAAGAAGCTTTTGGAAAAGCAGTTCATTAAAGCAATTTTTTAAAACTACTCCATGATATCTAATACTTCTCCCATGGCTACTAAGACCCTTTACTATATCTTACTGTATCCTTATTTTACTTTTATTTTTATTTTAGTTATTCACAATGGTTGTCTCCTCCAGGGCCCAGGACTCAAACCTAGGGTGGGGTATGTGGCTTGCTCTTTCAGAAACAATTGACCTAATCGCTGCTCCACCAGGACATGCTCAATAAAAAAAAATTTAATAGAATAATCAATAAATGAGAATAAGGACAGTGGCAGTAAAGAGAACAAAAGGAGAGCTAGAAGCATGAAAACTTGCTTGACTTTGATACCATTATTTAAGCTTATTAACCCATTTTATTTCCCTCAGGGAACAAAAGATAAAATTTTCTTCATCATAGTGTTTTAGTCAACTGTGTATGAAATGTACATTATTAAATAAGAATCACTTGCCAAAAGATTTCTTTTTTATTTTTTTCAGGGTTGTTTACATTATTATAAAGTATGAAAATAAAACATTTTTATTGACAGTGAAAGAATACTTTCAATATGAGCTGTCATCAACAAGTTAAATTCAAAGAAACACCTTAGAGAGCAGATTATATTCATTTGCCCTTCATGACCTCAATCCCTGAGGCTCATAATTCCAACAGCTACTTCCAACATCCCTCTTTTCCAGAATTCAGCACAGAACACAGGAAGTCCAGGGCAGTGTTCCAGATCTCGCAGACTAAGAACAGGTATAACAAACTGAAAGCAGAAATGTTCACAATTTATTCAATGATACAGTCTTCTGAGCCTTCTATCTCCCAGACATTCCAGCACACTAACTCACATGGTTAATGAATACATCTCATAAAAGGTTAACAGTGAAATAAATTTCATATCTATACATCTATATATCTATATGATATACATTATATATGTATCACGCCAATATATATACATGTATAGTCTTCAAGCTTTATGCAAACCCTCTTTAAGTTACTAAGCTTTCTAATTAAGGCTTACATTTTTCCATTAAGGCATGTAACCTTTAAATTTACTCAGGAAAACTATATTAACTACATTTTCCCAAAAAAAAGAGATAAAGAAATCCTATGTGTTTTATTTTGGTTCGATTCAGTAAATCTTTACTGAGTATGTAATTTTGCTTATGATAAACAGGATGAAAAAGAGGGGTTTTGCCTTCGAAAAGAGCACAGATTAACAGAGGTGAAAGTCATTTAAGTAATAACAGTAAGTACTGCAATGACTAATAGTCAATAAATTCGGGCACCAGAAAGTCATCAGGCATATGGCAATATTAATCCTAGTCAGGAAAAATCCAGAGAGGCTACCTGTAAGTAGCGCCATTAAGCCAGGAGTTTAAAGTCATAGAACATTTTAATTATTCAATCTACAAATAAAAACATCTGTCCTAGTACTTCAAGTTGTCTTATTTCCCTTTCAAACTCACCTTAAAACTATAAAATCCCCTGAGAAGACCCTGTATTCAGAATCATGATCTCTGACAGGGGTGGGTGTCTTTCAAACATGTCATGTCACAGTGCAATACAGAAGCCTAAATATGCAGAGCTGGAAAGAGGCCACATGCAGCTATGGAATCTATTTCTAAGGCATCTAGTAAATACATTATTTTCAACTCCCCTCTCTAACTTTTGTGAATGTGGAGCCTCCCTGTCCACACTTCTTCTGATCAAAGAAGTTCTGATGGTGAGAACAATGTCCAATGATTCAGCACAGCACAGTCACTCACGTGTGGAAACACTAAGAAACCCATCTTGGGCCTTAGCCATCCAGGAAAGCAGTCCAGACAAATAAAAAACACCAGGATCCATTTAATATTGGGAGTGGTGTGAACAGGAAGGTCTCCTTAGGCCTCCCAAAAATCTTCACCCTGGCAGCCGCCAGTAGCTCTGCTGTCCTGAGAAGGAAAACAAGAGGAGCCCATCTGCAGGCCATGTTGTTCTCCAGGCACAAGCAGGCTACTGCTCTGGACATGTCCTCTACAAAGCCAGCCCTGAGATATGAAAAAGGAAGAAAGGAGGTCCAAATATGGAGGGATGCACTGGGCTGGTCACCCAACCACTACCCCGGTCTGGTAAATGGACCCAAAATCCGCAGAGTAACACAGGGCATTTCTGAGAAGAGAAACCAAAGGCATTTGAACTCAACTAAAGAGTCTCAACAACCAAAAGAAACTGACAAGTAATCCCCAAGTCTTGAGACTGTCAGCCTCTGGATGTATGATCTCTGCAGAAGGGCACTGTGATACACTGAAGATACACAAGCCACTTCCCTACAAAGAAATCTAAGGAGAGTTTCATGAAGTCCAATACAAGAAGCTCGAGGAAAGACAATCAACCCCGTCTCCTTTCTCCTCCCTTCTGTTTGAACCAAAACGGCAGACAAAGGCCTTCTGTGCTCTTCCTGCTGTCTCACCAACGAAGTGACAGAGATGTCTCCTCTCAGGTCAAAGAGGAGCCTCTACTGATGGCAAGCTCATTTTCACTGAGGTGCCAAGATCAAACCTGACATGACTTTCGGCCCTGGTTCAAAATTTTGCGACTTTGGATTACTTAAAATCCTTCTTCCTTGTTGCCATCTTTCATCAAAGCACAGGGTCCCAGGCTCATCACCTCCACAATACCACAGTAAACAAGAGCCCACGCACCTTCCCAGTGGACTTTGGTCAGTGGCAGGCATCTGTTACTCTGTTACTCCAGAACATTTCTGAACGTTCCCATAAAGAACACCAGACACTCAAGGGGTGGGGCGGGTGAGTACTGCAAACCACGGCAATATCAAAGGGGTAAGTACACATTTGGCACCCAGATGACCTTCAATAAAGAAACCTGTTGAGGCACACCCTAGTGGCTTGACAGCTAACTTCATCAGATGCAGTTACATATATCCCAAGGACCCGGGTTGTCAACCCAGGCAGGAGGAACAATCAAGATAAACAACTAAATAAAATAAATAAAGTGCTACTCCTCTCTCTCCCTGCTGCTTGCCTACCTTATGCCTGCACCTTTACTTTGAGAGAAAAAAAAAAAAAAAAAGCCTCTTTCATTCTGTTCAACCCCAAATTTCAAACACTTCTTCAACAATAACAACTTTTTTCTTAGGTAAAACCTATTGCTATATTCCACAAAACATATCGGGAAATGAGTCCATTCCACAGATGAACTGCACTGCAAGAAAATTCCTGGCAGCAATAAACACAAATCCACTCTTTCATCACTTTCTCCCAGGAAGCCCAATTGTCCCTTCTGAAGTCAAACAGAAGAGACTCCCTCTTTAAAAGACCTCCCTTGAAAACTGACGGACTATCCTGTCATGTCCTCTCTTAATTTGGGTTGCAGAGGTACTGACAATGGTGGTTTTTACTCCGTGTTGCAAATAATTTAATTGAGTAGAAGTTCCTTAAAGACAGAGACATATCCAAGACATTGAATGTTGAGCTTCAAAGAATTATACCATTTATGGTGCAAGTGAAATAAAGGAATGAGAAGAAAGGTTGAATCTAAAAAGATCATCAGGTCATCTCAAACTACTTCTTACTGCCCAAATAAGCAACATGTGGAGAGTTTATCTGGGAAGCATAAGGAGCTTTTAAACAGAGGTTCCTACACTTTGGGGCAAATACTCAGAGATGGAAGAAAATTGCTTCAGGGGTACTCTTCCTTGTGTCACCTTCTGGGGACACTGCCCATGGTCCGTAGTTCTCCAGTACCATTCTAACACTGCTTCCCCAGCTCCTACCCAAAATAGACTTGCAGGTATCCTAATCCCACACAGTATGTGAGCCTTCTGTGGAACTTCATCAAAGCGCAAAGAAAGAGAACCTAAGAGAGATGAAGGGGAAGGAGAATTCCACACCTTGTCTTCTATTTCAGCATGAAAATACAGACCTGAGAAGACTGCCCAGGAGACACCTATTACATGTAGGTATGGGTTGACAACCTAAGACAGACCTTTTCTGGACAAGTTAATTCTTATTTGGATACTGGGTTTGATAGTGATGCCGGACTATGCCAGTCAGATTAGGCAGTAACAAGGCTTTGATGGCAAACATTTATATGTATGTTAAATATGAATACACAGGTAGCTTTTAAGATACTCAGTGAAAAATCTTAAGTCAAGATTTTTTATGCAAAAACAATCATTCAGAGCATCCACTAAGCAGTGTGACAAATTTCTTGAGGGTCAGCCATCCCTAGTGGTCCAACATAGTTGACACCCTCATCCTTCCACATTAGAGAAAGGCCTCTCTCCCCCTGGGGCAGCACTGATCCTAAAAACCAAGCCATATCACCCCAGTGCAATATGTGAAGGATAGTCACAGAGAATGTACGGGCCAGAATCATTCTCTGCATGTAACATCTAGCCCCAAATGTTTTACAGCTACACTAAAAACAAATAATCCCCAAAAGAAAAGTATAGGATATAAATCATGTTTCTAAAAAACCAGAATGGAAATACACTCATGATTACAATGCTTTTACTAGTAACAAGATCATGGTTACTTAGTTACTTAGAGCTACTAAATGTTCTCAATTGTTAAAGTAAAATTATAATAAAAGAAGTGTATTTAATAATAATGGAATACTACTCAGCTATCAAAAAGATGAAATCCTACCATTTCAGCAATATGAATGGACTTGGATGGACTTATGCTTAGTGAGGTAAGTCAGAAGGAGACAGACATCGCATGATATCACTCATATTAGGTATATAGAGATAATACAACAAATAAACCAAATTAAACAAGAATAGACTTAAAAAACGAACTAAATCATTTTTAAACAAAAAAAAAACAAAAGGCAAATCAGTGGTTTGGAGTGGGGGAGTGGGAATGAGGGGTTATCAATGCGGTATAAGGGATTAACTAAAGAAAAAACTTAGTGAATTTACTGAATTACAAACAAATGCTGTTTTACTACAATGCATATCTTAAACCTATTTAATACTATAAAGCAATGTTCCTTCAATAAAATTCATTTAAAGAATAAAAATAAACAAGGAGTTTTTGTTTGGAGTTTTGTTGTTATTGTTAGCAAAAGCAGCTCCCTAAAGTGAAAAAATATTAGAGTTAAGCAACAAAGGATTTTGAAGATATTTGTACCTAAAATTCGCAATGTTAATCTCTTGGGACATCAACCTAAAATTTTAAAGCAGATAAAATTGTCACTGTTAAACATTATGTTGTATTTGTTGGAGAGAGAAAGGATAAGTAGGGCAGAGTTAAATCCTCAATTCCAATCTCCTATTGGAAATTAAAAATAGCTAGAAACTGACCATCCCTCTTAAAAACCTGATAAAACTTGTAAAAATAGCTGTTAGAATGAAATTTACTTACATGGTCTCTAGAGTGAAAAACAACTCTTTTTAAGCCCATGTTTAAGGAGGCATATTACAAGATAAACACAGATCTGTGCTAAAGACTAATGGCACAATTGATCCCCTGTCAAACTCATTATCTGTTTGTCAACAGCACCAACAATTTCTTACTGAAAAAGGAGAGATATACTGAACTAGTAGTTCACATTAGGCAGGGAAGGCAAGAAAATTCATCCAAATGATTTGGTTGGCCTGATAAAATTCACATTATTAACTGGATCAATAGCCTATAAGTGATCCAATTTTCTCTAAAGGAAAAGATATTCCTTCAGAATGACAAGCTATTTTGTTCTTTTTAGGATCACTTACCATTTGTTCCCAACTTCTAAGCTTACAAGAAGCTCTAATCACCTCAAACATGAACATTCCCGGGTTCTTTCATATTCCTTCAGTTCCTTAGCTTCAAAATGATCTTTCATCACACAAATCAAACTTGTAGCATCTTCTTTCGTTTCCAAAACTGGCAATCTAGATGTACTCTTAACTACTGCCTTACACATTCTACAGGCTGATTACCCTGTATGTACTTTGTTACCATGGCAATGCCAGCTTTGGCCTCCTGTGTATGCTGTTTTATGCTGAGCTGGCTGTTTAAGTAAATTTACACATAACCCTTAAATCATTTGCATAATTAGTAAGTTTGACTTGGATTCTATTTAACTTATGCTTTCTGGCTCTCCTTCTCACCCTAAACTGTTCTGGGGAGCATGAAGGTTTTTCTTCACTGTGAGGCATTCAACAAAGGCAGATCCTCAACTGGCCTAGGGCTTAGTCTAGCACTTTCCCACTAAAGTCCAAGTGTTGTCTCCTCTCTTCCAGTAACCATCTAGCAGCCCAAATGAAGCTATCGATGGTACCAGGAAAATTTCACATTTTCACTCAACTGGATCTTTTCCATCTAACAACACTACAATTTATATACCTGGTTTAAGTGGGGGAAAAAAATGTGTTATCCCTATTGGAGCTGACAATAACAATCATCTAATCTCAGGGGATTAATCAAATAGTGTCACCTTTTTGTTGACCTTAAATCAGTAACACATATATGTCCTGATCAATAAGTGCACAGGGAACATAGTCCCAGATCTCAAGGGAGTTTTGATTTCTTAGATGATAGGTCAGCATCACCTGAAAGCATTATTTATTGAATGAATGAAACAAAAGTGACTAAAACAATATAAAATTAAGGATAATTGTAGTCAGCTCTTAAAGGTTTTTCTTAATTTATTATCACAGGGACTCAAGGTTGCGAATCCCATAACTGTCCTTTGAGATCATAGCAAAACTAGCTTCTTATGAAATATGGGCTGATAATACCTGTGAGGAAAAATTACAGTGGAAACCATGAGCAAAGAGGTAAAATCACAGACAGGACACCAGTTAACTGAGCCAGATAAGAACGTGACTTTAGGTCTTATTTTTCTCTTTAGTATGGACTGAGGGAGATGGAGGCAGGTTTGGAGCTAGAATGGCAGACACGCTTGAAGAGAAACTTTCAGTTGGAATTGAATAAATTCTACTTGATTAACTAGTTGCAGGTGATTTTATCAAATCTTGTTGAGAAGGGTCAAAAACTGAGAAGTCTGAGAATCCCATTTGGAATTGTGCAAAAACCAGTAACTTCCATCAAACAAGCTGTTCTTGTCAGTTTGCCCTAATTTCAAAGTTAGTGTAAGAAAATTTTCCAGTTCAAGAGGTTTTTTTGAGACACTTACTAAAATGACTGTTAGCCATATGATATGTTTTCAAACTGCCCCATAAGGTTTGCTCTTTGTCTTTTACATCTTCTTATATCTAGTGAGTCTCTCAGCTGATGTTTGTGATAGGATAATCACTTTCATTAAAACATTTCCCAATGAAACACTTTATCACCTATATATACCATGATTAAAAAAAAAAAGAAAGAAAGAAAGAAAAGGATCTCTGAGTTCAAAATGGAAGGGACAATGGAAATTTGTGAGAACCCTAAGGAGCAGGGTCATGTCAGTATCTCCTCACACACCCAGTGTCAAAGGATAATGCTAGAACTTACAGTTTCATTAAGCTTCACTCTCAGTCACTGAAGATCTGTGATTTAGTACGAACATAGTTGGGATTTAGATGGATTGAAAAGGAGACATTTTTAAGTAAGTGGCTTAAGAGGAACCAAGATGCCAAAGCAGAAAGAATCAGGATGGAACAGGTATGATTTGTGGAACAGGCATGACCAGCATGGTTACAAGACACTGGGAAAGAACGGAACATCCAATGGATTAGTAAAATGAAATAAATGCAAGGAAAGCCCAGAACCTAAACACAATTATCTGATGTAGTTAAAAGGAAGTCATGAATATTTTCCAAGTGTAATAAGGACCATTTGTTCTTAAAGACACCTGCAACATGATAACATGATCAAAACTTCCACAATAGGATTCATATATGTTTGTATGTATATATATATACACACACATTCATTTATGTATGTATGTATATTATGCATTTAGTCAGAATAGAAACCAAAAGCATACTGTAACATGATATCAGCAGACACTCCATAACTCACAGACTCTGTACATTAGTTCACTTTACTTTCTCTTCTGAAAAAAGCAAAGAAATGCATTTCTCCAAACAGATGTGACAGAAATATAGGTAGTCTATAGTCTTAAGTTACCTCAGTAACTCTATAAGTCTATATACTGTATATCTGAATAAGGTTCATATATCTTTTGGAGGAAAATGATTATTATGAAACCATGTAACGAATGTCTTACTAAAAAGTGCTCGTGGACACTGGTTTAAGAAACACAGATTTAAAAATTAAAAAAAATCTTTAAAAAGATTCTGCAATTGACAAAATACACTTGTAAGGCATTAAGATGAGGTTTATAAATTAATGTAGAATTTAGCATTTAAACATTATCATATGAATTAATTCAAGTTTTAGAACCCCATTCAAACTGTGAAAAACTCAATAATTTCCAAACAAGCTGTTCTTGTCAGTTTGTCCTAATTTCAAGATTAACATAAGAAAATTTTCCAGTTCAAGGAGTCTTTATGAGATATTTGCTAAAATGACTGTTTGCATTATGTCTTCACGCTGCCCCACAGAGTTTGTCTTTTATGTTCTTCGGTCTAATGAGTCTCTCTACTAATGTTTGTGATATGATGATCACTTTCATTAAAATGGCTCCCAATCCTATGTTATTACTAACATAATAGTTTAAGTTATCTGTGTAGGGTCTCCCAAGGGAAATAAAGTCATAATTCTTAAGACCAAAAACATGGAACACATCCTTCTTTAGCAGTTTTCAGTCAAACCTCTCACCAGCTGGGAAGGCCAGAGCCTCCTCAATCATTAGAAATACACTGGAACTACCTTTCCATTTCTGAGGAAATATTTCCCCTAACTTGAGGCTAATGGCCATCACTGGGCAATAATCAGAAATCACAGAGCTGATAGAGTTTGGAGGGTCCTCCAATACCAGTAGATCAAACATTGTGTTTTTTCCTCAACTGGAGATGGTACCTGCTGTTAAAATACAAACTGAGAGGAAGGTGAAGGGAACTAGTGCCAAATCCATGTGTATACATTTTCTAAAATGAGGTTTCATATAAAACTGTTTGAAGATGGAGCTTCCATGTTGTTGAAGGAGGGGAATTTTTGCAATGCGCTGTTATTTCATGAACTCATTAGATGTAAGAGAATTTTGAGTCTCTGTGAGGGAAGATGATTCCTCAAGGTAACAAGCAGTCAATGGCATGCTCAGATCCAGAACACAAGACCTGTGCGAAGTCAATACTTTGCTCCCAGGATCTACCTGTGCAATTGTCCCTATGCAGGTCATGGGTTATTAGTGAACTAGGAACTCAATCTCATCATCAAGAATATTCCATGTTTTACAACAATGCAAAAAAATAAAAAATAAAAAAGATTGTGACAGCAAATTCACCGATTTTAGAAGAGATTTCTCAGAAAAAAAAGAGAGTTAAACAGAAAAATCTCAGGAACCCTGAGGAGTACAGAATTATTTTTAGCTTTAAATGACATTGGCTAGAAAGTATACACCAAGGAAGAATGAAAAAGTATGTGTAATCATTTAATAATAGCATATATGTACCCTCGGGGACAAAACAGGAATTATAAAGGGCATCCCAGATAGCTAACCTTGACATCTGCCCCCATCACCTCTGATCTTGAGGGGCTGTGGTGGGGGGGCGGGCAGGGGACTAGTCTGCACTTACACAGAGTTTTCCAGATGTTCCTGGAGTTGCTCTTTTTCTTATTTCTTGCATCTGTTCTAACTGAGAGAGGCGACTCATCAGACTGCCCCAACACCCACGCCCCACTCCAGTTCCCAAGAAGATTTTTCTGAATGTTCTCTAATGCATTTTGAAGCAGAAAACACTATTCCAATGTTTTCCTCTCCAGTATATCGCCAAATCTACATGGCTCTGAAAGGATAGGACCCAAGAATAGAAACAGCCCTACATGGGAAAATGTAGAACTTTACCCCAAAGGGTTAAATGGAAAAACCAAAGGAAACCCTGACTCTAGAGAAAGTCATACAAACTTCAGGTCCTTCCCATTCTGCTGCTAGAGACCTCAAAAGGTTAATTCCAGAGATCAATGTGGTCCTTTAAGTGGGCAGGGGACTGGCGGGGGAGATAACCAATACTGTGATTTCTTACTGTAATCTCACAGAACAATATAAATGTCTTTTACCTTGAATTTTAATAAATTTGAGAATTTTAATAAAAATGGAATGGAAAACTTTTCTTAACCTGGACAAGTTGTGTTTAAATTGGTGTGATGTCAGCAGTACGAGAAGCATGCATATCTGAAAAAAGACTTGAATCAGGAAAACTAATTCCATGTCTCTCTAGACTATCCTTGCCTCCCTGTCCCATTTCATCTCTCAATATTCTCATACTTCTATGCTGTCATCTCTAAAAAAAAAAAATGTACTCAGAAGCAAAGGAGATATTCACTCCTTTGATGAGAATATCGGTAGATGCCTCTCCCAAGAGCTCTGGTCTTTCCAGCTTCTTCTTTAACAGAGCAATGGAAGGCTTTACCATTTTATTCATTACTGGAGCAGGTGGGAGTGTCTGCAAACAAGAGGGCTCGGTGTCCCAAAAAGGGCAGTACACAGGCAGCTGGTAAGGCTAGAACAGTAATAAACCAGCTACCAAGTGGCTCCCCACCTCTCCAGCCCATGCCATTCAGGATTAAATGTCAGACAGCAGCGATGGGACAGCAGAAAATCACGTTCAATGGAGGGCGGAGGGGTGCAGGAGCATTCACCAGGACTTTGACTTATGTGGAGAGAAAGATCAGTTCTCTGAGAACAGCAGAGCCAGGAATGAGCAGCTTACTTATGGCATCCAGGATTCTTATTTTAGGAAAGTGACATCTTAGCATTAGCAGGCAAGCTGCAACTTGAAATGTAACAGCCTGGTGTCTGTCAGAGAGCAGGCCCCACAACCTAACCCTCAACCAGATCTAGATGGTTTGAGCAAGGGAAATCCTTACTGTATTTCTGGACAGAGATTATTAGAATTGTATGCAAATACTTGTTTTGCTTAATAAATGCTTCTACTTGTGAGGCACAGAAAGAACAAATTTGCCCCAGGTCCCACAAGTGGTGAGGTCAGAAATCCAACTCCACAGTGAAAGCTCTAGTCCCAAAGTTCTCCCTAGGTGGCAGATAGAGGAAGAAGAGAGGACTTAACACACGAGCACAACCACTGCTCTGAAAATTTATCAGGCACATTTCCATATGCAAGGAGCAAAGAAAGGAAACATCAAGTGGCTGCACCTGGAATATCTGTAGTAAATATGTGTGAGTTATCACCAGTCTTTGCAGCTGGAATCTCAGTGGTGTCTGATAATTAGAAAGGTGAGAATAGCAACATCTCCCTTAAGAAGCTGGTGTGAACATTTAATGACACTACCCAGCTTCCTTCTCCACTTCCAGAGAACAACTGTGAAGTTGAAGGGAAGCCTCCAGGTATGGCTTAGGAACCCCCAAGGTAAGCAACAGAGTAATGAAAATCAATGATAGAGGTCAAATTCAGGGAGTCACAGAGGAGCTAGTGGTCTGGGGATCTTTGGAACAGCAGTTTCAGTTAAAATGGAGTGGGGAAAAATCTGCTCCTGAGGGATTCCAGGAACTTGAAACTCAGAGGAGCACACTCCAACATCTATAGGGCAGACTGAAGACTACAAAAAACACATCCTTCCCATTTAATCAAAGCCAGCATCTGTGTTTAGAGAAAAAGCTTAAGAACTGGAAAGGAAATTAAGGGCAAAAGAATCTGAAGAGTGCTTTTCTCCTTTAAACCAATATAAATCAGCCAATAACAGAGTGCTGCTACCTTGCTCACCTCCACAAAAATGAAACCATAAAATACCGCAGCACTGCTAGCCTGCATGCAGTACTGTCTGCGTGTGGTATGCATGAAATCACAGCCTTGAATGAATTCAACAATTTAGTCAGTCATGTGATAAGAACCCTGAATAAGACCCTCCTCACCTGTACATCTGATTCTGAGGAGGTAGAGAATGAGAAGCCACATTACTTCTGTTCCCACCCCATCTGGCCCTACCCTGCTAAGAACAGGGCCTTAGGCTGATCTGTGTCCTTCAAAGAGGGAGGACAAAGAATCCTAAAGCAACTATAAGAGTGATTCTTCTTCCTGAAGCTGTGCAGATCTAGAGGCCCCCAAATCACCTGCCCAAGATGCCAGCTTTTGTTTTGGATGGAACCAACACTACTGACCAGAGGAGTCTTGTTCCAAACACCCAGTGCAGGTCACTAGATCCTCCAGAGTTTTAAGGATGATCTCTGTTCTGAAAGAGCAGTAGCAAGGTACAGGGCAGGCAGCCTGCACTTCAGTCAAGGGAGAGGACTAAGGACCGCCCCTCCCCGCTGCCCCGCACTCCACCCAGAGGACAGGTAAAAGGAGGTAAAGGGACAGGCTGTTCTGAAGTGAGAGAGGAGCTCTCCTTTCCCGATTTCTCAGCCCTGCTCATGGCCAGAAGCACTTCTCTGCTTCCAAACTACAGCCTCTTCCTGTCTGTGCTGTTCTACAAAGACTCCTCCCAGGGTGACAACCAGACCCCTACACACACCACCCAATCCCATATCAACTCTCGCTCTGTGCCCACATCTGCCTTGGGAGCTGAAGGTAGTGACAGGGCTGGTTTTCCAGCAGATGCTTCCTCAGACCACCCTGAGGGTCTCAGATGGTGTGTAACCACCAGCCTAGACAAAACTGAAGCTGTCCAGAAGAGGTAACAACATAAATGAGTTATGCCTGGTTAACATCAACTCATTCCATATCATTTACTGCAAAGTAACCAAGGAATTAATCCTTAAAACAACAGAGAACTGGCTTGATACACTGCGAGGTCTTGAAAAGACAAGCTGATTTTCTCCTGGCCTTCTTCATTCATCTATTAGAGAAAAGAATATTGATGTGCTATGAATAAGAATTTATTTTCTCTCTTAAAACTTTTTGCTACGAAATATGCTATCAAAAGGAGGAGGGGTGACATTTTTGCTCAATTCAAAAAATAATACAAAACGGGGTGGGGAACACAGCTTATTTCTAAGACTATCATTGAAATTTTACCTAAGCCTTTCTACTCACAATATTTATTAATAGTCTCATAAGAAAAATTCACTTTGTTGATCACATTAAAATTCATCTGTGTTGGAAGTTTTTCTCAGTATTCCAAACTGCACCACAGTGTCAGCACCAAAAGAGAAAAGCCACTAAAATTTGATTGGAAGGGTGGGGTTGGGTTGACAGCTGTAATGTAATGTAAATTGAAAAGTACTGTGTAATATTACCGAGAAATATGAGAGTATTAGATCTATCTTATCATTCTATCCAAAACTAAATTAGAAGAACTACTTCTCTGCCAACCAGAACTGAAAGATACCCAGGCTGGCTGCAGCACTCAGTTTCTGCATTTCCATGGAAATGAATGTGACACCAGGAAGGACACCCCTGAGCATCTTTCAGGAGCCAAACCCTCTATCACCTCTAACTTTATGTATAGTTACTGCTAAACCATGCATTTTTCAGAATGGTAAAGTCGAAATAAAAAAATTGTCCTTTTATTTCCTACTGAGTACAAATATTCCTTTAGTATCCATACACTTAGCTTCCCAATCAACACTTAACCTTCCCTAAATAAGCACTACTTGCAAATTTTTCCCTGTAGCCCCTAAAGGGTCTACTTCAACCTGAATTGAAATGAGTATACACATGTACTACCCCTAGTACTCAGGACTTCACAGGATTCCCCATTCCAGAGAATCTCAGTTTTCCAGATTTTGGCTCATTCTGTAGGAAACATGTATTTTGTTTTAACAGAGCAGTAGCTATGTCCAAACCCCATCACAAAGCTCCAGCCTTATCTCCTGGCATCTGGCATGTGGCCAGGCAGCCACCAAGTCTCACTCATCGCTCTGTGGATCCTAAATTTGTCTCCTGAGGTCCCATATTTAGCATAGAGTCTTGCTTGGCATGAAAAGAACTGGAACAAGTCATTCACAACCTGGATCATTTTATAGTCTCCCAAAGAGAGACAATTCTAGTAAATCTCAAATATAAGAAAAACTGGACCAGGCTCAATTTGCAGCAGTTAAACTGACCAATAAATCAACTAAAAATAATTTCTTATATGAGAAAAAAATCAGCACATTTGATGTAAATTTCATCAATGATGATGTTGGCATCAAAATTCTATAAGGTGGCTGATCACCACTTTATAAAGGATGGAGATGAAGGGAAAGCAAGCTTCCAATTTAACTATAAACAAAGACAACGTGTCAGATCTAAGGTCCCTGAAAGTACGTGCAGACCGGAGCTCACACTGCGCGGAAGAAATCTGGCTGCCACTCAGCCGCAGGGATGAATACTCCATTGTGAATCTGCAGGCTTAGCAGAAACTCAACAGGCTACTGTGTGTTTCACAGCAAGATCTCTAAAAGGATAAAAATCACTCATTCTGAACCAGGGAGCAAGACGTTTGTACATTTTAAAGCCAAAGCTACCGACAGGCAGAAAGAAATGAGACTGGAGGAACAGAGCAGGCAGACATCTGACAGTCCTATAGCAAAGCACAGAGTGGGAGGGAAACAGGAGGTTCCATCACTCTTGGGGCCTGTTCACCAGAGACCCTCCTAATGGAGGGTGCCTGGCCTCCCATTGACCTCGAAGACCCCAGTCTCAATTATAAGGAAAAGACAACAGAGAAGATGTTAACAGCCCTAAGTAAAAGTTAGTTTAACCTCCAAATCAAATATGTCAAGAAAGAAGCAAAATGACTTGTGTAAAATGGAGTTGCAAGAAGGAATTATTGGAGTTTTAAAATAAATATCGATAAAATTGTATATCGTTAAAGAAAACTCCAATTATTTCTCAATCACAAAATAATAGTATGAACAAAGATGGGACTATATTTACAAATAAATTCAATTTGATTCAATCCACATTCGCAGAGCAGTCTGGGGAGTGAGTGGTGTGCTAGGTGCTAGACATGGAAGAGCAGAGAAGACATGATTCTTGCCATCCAGGCTTCTGGGTGTGAGGAGCTCTGCAGAATGATGATGAGAATGACAATGTCAGAGATAAAATGAAGAAAGTGTAGCACCTTCATTCATACTAGTTAACCTAAAAATCACTGCTCTAAGTTCTATATCCTATGTATGTATTATTTCATTTGGTCCTCACAACAGACTGAGGTAGTCACTATTCTTCCTCTTCACACATGAGGACTCTGAGGTCCAGAAAGATTAAGTAACTTTTTCTTCATCAAACAGCTAGAAAGAGTGAGTCAGACTTCAAATCCAGGTGCTCTGACTCCAGAGTAATGCCCTTAAGTATTTTAACAAGTGTCAAAGGGATAAGAGATTTGGGTAAAGCATTAAGAGAACACAGACAAGGCAATAACTGACTTTCTGCCAAAGCAGTGTGTATTGTAGGAGAAAAGCACAGGGAAGAGTTAACAACGAATCAGACTGTGAAAGATGAGGAGATAGCCAGGAGGAAGCTGGGGTGGACTAACCCCAGAACCTGGAAAAGAGAACCGGGTGAGAGGTCAAAGTCACCTTTCCTCAGGAGCAGAACAGCCTATGTTAGGGGTCCCCCAAGAAAGGCACCAAGTTCAATAAAAAGAGGAGGCCAAGCTCTGCTTTTGACCTGAAAAGACCTTTGCTTTCTCTCAAGAGGGCCTTAATCACCTGAGTGGCTTTTTTAAATTGCAGATTTTCCTAGCCCCCATTCCAGCCTCTTGAATCAAAACTGTTTAGGGTTAGATCTCTACACTTTAGCAAACCTCCAAGATAATGATGTGGACCCTAATTAAAGTTGGAGGAATTCTGCTGTAGCAAATGGAAGCATTAGGCTAGAGAATGAAATGATGAGAGTTCTGCTTGATGAGCCAGTCAGGGTTAAGCAATGGTCCAAAGATGGGAGGGTCCCAATCGGACAATGCAATTTTCATGTCTTCATATGCAACTTGCAATTCTGCAGACAAATTGAAGAATCATTTGAGACTAAACTAGACCTGCATTACTTCTCAGAGTACAATCCACATTTTAACTTTAGTCTTTCAACTCTTAATTACAAATATGTCTAGAGGTTGAGCCATTTTTCATTCCAAGTTTGAATACTACCCTGCAACAATTTAAAATACTTTTAGCTGTATCTCAAAACAGAAAGCACAATGAGTACATCTTATTTTCTAATCAAAACTTCAAAATTCCTTTGTATTTAACAGCCATTAACAGTAACATATTTACAAAAGCTTAGTAATGACTAAAGAATGACCTCTTTCAACAATAGCTGAGTTAAACTCTAAAACAGGTTGCAGCCAAGAAATTCTAAACACTTGATTAAAGTACTCAAGCTACAGAAGGCTACTGTGTTTTGGAATGGCAAAAATTAAAATGAGACAGAATATTTTAATTTGGTCTAAAACTGGATAATAATGTTATAACATTTACAGAGTTCCAATAATTCAAGGTTCCCTACAAGGAATACAGAGTTTATATCATTTAGGAAAGAGACTTTACTGCTAAGTAAGTGGGTTAAATCATCTTAAATTGACAATTGTATCTAGGGAGATGCAGTTGCTCACTTACTCTGTTACTTTGAAAAAAAAAAAAAAAAAAAAACTTTAAAATGAAATTATCAGACCAAAGAACCAGTCAACAAAAAACAAACACTGAGATAGCACAATGTTTAACAGAAAAAATCTAACATGAGGCGAAAGTTGAACAAGCAAAAAACACTTCTCCCGAGAAAGTGCTGACAACAATACTACTATAAAGGAAAGCTTGACTTTGGTTGGAAGCCATGTGATAAAAGGACAACAGATTAGCACATTTTCATATCTGCTTAAAAAATAATATTACTCAATTCTAGAAAATTCTTAGTAACTAACTTCCTCCAGGTCATCTGAAGAAGTCAATGAATTCACCATACAGTAGATGATCAATGAATATAGCTAGATATGATAAGTAGAATTTAATAAATATCAAACAGGTTTATCTTCAGCTCATAATTATTTTGAGTTCAATTCTATAACAGCATGCATGACTTCAAATACAATCACAAGTATTTAACTCAGATTTCAGTAAGATGAACATAGGATAATAATTTTAAGCCACACAGCTTACTAGAAGATGCTACTTGGCTGTGGTAATAACTTGAATTTGGGGAAGCCAAAGATTTTCTTGGTAGTCTGAACTCAGAAACAAGAAATATCAACATACACATAGATAGACAGACAGACAGACACACATACATATAAATATATTTTTTTATTTCATCTTGGTTTAGTTTTATACAAGTAGATTTATAAAGTACAGGTCTTCATTTTATCCAAATATGTGATCTAATGTTATATGTAAAACTTCTTATTAACTTCAAAAGGGCTTTTATCATACAAGTCATTTTTTAAATGCAAAATATCCCAATTTAGGAAATGCAATGTATTTTTCAAATGCTTTGTCCAGATTTTGAGCACACCAGTGTTCGTTAATGCTAACATGCATTAGCTATAAATGTTCTGACAAATGATCCTACATCGCCTGGGTCTGGATAGTTTTAAAGGAAGAATCTTTTCAACTATCAATTACATATTCTCTTTGCAAGTTTGCAGTCCCTTTCGAATAGTATGGTTTATGAAATATTTACAAAAACTAATGCTTACATACCTCTAATCCAGAATTTTACATAAAATCTGTAATATGATTATCACTGGATACCATATCTAGCGAATTACACATCTACCAAATCCCCTAGACAGAGGTACCATAAATGTCTCTCCTCCGTCTGTCAGATCAGCATGATGGATGGCACAGAAGAGACTAAGAGGGAGCAGAAACTTCAGTACAAATATCAAATTTTTCAAAAACCTCAGCTGTCCGCAGAGTGATGACAGTGGTATTTTCCCACTAAAATACATTAATGCTTAAAATGCATTTTCCCACTAAAACAGAGAAAACCCCATGCAAAAGATAGTAACAACTGATAAGAGTTAAGTCCTTAATCTGTCCATTCAGGGCTAAACTTCCATTTATAACACTTATAGGACAGGTAAAGAAATATTAACAACCACTCTGAATCAGAGCAAATAAACAAGAAAGAAGAGGACAGCTTCCACCAGCAACACCTAGCACATGCATCGGCGACTCAAGGCCTCTAGGGTTCATTACAAAAGCAGTTAGTCACCCCCTTTACCACACACACAGTTAAGTTCCTCTGTATTAATAAAATGCTATGAATTCAAAGATAAATGAAGAAGCCAAGGGAAAACAGAGGATTAGAATGATGACATCCCTACAGAGAATTTTAACAACAAATACAAGGATGTCGCTAGGAGACATCAAGGTTGAGGAACTCTAGGATCACAACCAAACCCTGTATGGGACTAAAGAGAACCCTGGCTCCAGCCATGTGCAGTCTGGCTGGCAGCACTGAATGAGCCACTCAAAGAGTGGGAAGACTCCATAACTCCAGGTACTATGAGAGTCTTGCCCTGATTCCCAATGTCAGAATTCAATGTAGAGAATGGGCTTAGAGGACAATCATTTAAGAAGTCATGTGATTTTTTTCCTGTTAGGAACACAGGTTTTTGTTTCTAAAACAAATCATCAATCATCTTTCCCACCTATATATTTGCTTGCCTTCACTGAACTGTATTCAAGTGATTCCATCACTGGGGAGGTCAGATTAAAAAATAATAATACCTTCATAAATTCTGCTGCCACAATGACACTGACAATGTCCAAGAGAAAAACATCACCCACTGCATCATCCAACATGCTGATGTACAGTCTTGGGTGGAATCTAGAAACATCAGAGAAGAAAACTGTTTCTCTCAGACAAAGAGAATGTCCCTCCTCACCTGATTACTGGGGAGCTTAAAATCAACATCTAATGGTATACACAACTTTCTTTTTCACTCTTATGTTAGCAATTTTCTTATTCTTGTATGACTCACTTCAAATAAATTAAATGGAAATGACTTTACTATGTCTTCTACAAGTCTGAAATATTTTTGACAATCAAAAATGTTGTTTCTCTACCATCGACAAAAACTAGATTGAGGAAGGAATGGGAGAGGTGATACAGAGAGATAAAATTAAGACTTAATTCCAGCCTCCAGAAGCCCTCTAACCAACTTAGGAAAAAGAGTAACGCATGTCATAGAAGAAGTAAGTTCTGGGTTCAAATCCTAGCTCCAGCATTTACTATGAGAGCTTTGACAAGCTACACAGGTTTTCTGAATCTTAGTCTCCATACTGGTGAACTGTGACTGTATGTGTCATTCCTTATCAAGCTCCTGAGACTCACAATTGTTAAAGTAGAAAAAGGGAAGTTATAATCTGTAAAGCATAGTATCTATGTAAGTTGTTTATGCCATTAATACAGAGGTTCAAGGTAAAAGGCTTGCGCAATATAATTCCTGCCATGCTGTTTCCTCTAGCAGGGAACTAGCGGGTAGAAAGTGGACTTAAGTGATTGCTAATGTATTAATGATTGACATGTGGCAGCAACAATGAGACACACAGATGCAATCTGACATTAATGGAGAGACTGGCCTGTGGTCATGTACACAGTAGATGGAGAGGAGGAGGGGGTGGGGGAGACATCCCCCTCATGGCTTTAACCTGGGTATGAAATCAGACGTCAGCCAACATTAATTAGAAGCCTGGAGTTTTATTCTACACTGTTGATAGGAAAAGTGCATTTCCATAATGCAAGGAAACATTTACGTGGGATGCAAATCTGACTGACATTGAGGGAAGGGCCGCTTCATTGTGAACACTGCCTGTATGGTACTTGTCAGGGCAGTTACTTTCCACTCAAGTGGCTTGCTTTTTAACATTTTATTATCTTAACAACAAAAAGCCCTGGAAGCAATAATTATTTATTATGTTAATTCTTTAGCTTTCTTCCTGAAATTTCTGTAAGAACATTAAAAACTGGCTGTGTCCTTGAAACAAACCATGAGTTTATTAATACTCAACCAATTAAAGGGAAAAACAGCAAAGCAACAGAATACTCCACACCAGTAATTATTAACTAAGCAGTGGGCTCGCACACTTCCCTTGCCACAGATTTTATTTCAGGAAACATCCTATGTATTTAACCGTCTGAGAAGTGATGTGAAATGTGTTCATATCATGACAAAGCCCAAGGAGCTCTGAAAGGAGTGGAGGAACCTGGAATACATGTCTAGAAAATGTCCCCCAAGACCAGGTTCTAAAGGAAACCATAATCCTTTTTCACCTTGCACAGTTTTGGGAAAAGCTCTCAGAGTCTGTCTTCAGTCTACTTTGAAGACCTCCAAAGGGCAATCTTACCCCAATTCAACTTCTTTCCCCAAGTGCATATGTGTGCACACATATACACATACATTGACACTCACACCACATCTGTGTATTTATGAATTAAACCTTCAATATATCTCTGTCTGGAACACCATCAACATCACCCCTTTTTATCACACACACTCCACTCTTTTAACTCCCCAATTCTAGGACCCCGTTGACTGCAAAGTTCAGGTCAATTCACTAACAATCCAGAGTAACACTTCCTAAATAAGGAGCGACTTCCACAAGCCTCATCTCAGGAAACTATGAGCCAGATAACTGGGTTTGAGACTCCAGCAGTTTGCAAGCTTGGCATCGGGAAAAGTCCCAGAAGAGAATGGCTGCTGTCACTAAGGAGCTAGGTGATCAAATTGGTCTATGTTTGTGACAGTAAGGGGCAAGCCACCACCACGGCATCAGAGGCAGAAGACCCCGCTTGGGAGAGAAGAAAACTTTGAGGAATACTCTTGGGATATTCCAGAATTTCATAACCTGGTGTGTGGAATAAATGAGGCCTGGAGCTCACAGGAAGTGAAGAAGGCATCACACCTATGCCTCTCTTTCCTTATTGCTCAATTTGCACGAGTTTTACTCTCCAAGCCCATGTTTCCCACACCAACATGATTCCTAAACCTCCAAAAATTAATTACGATCTTTATTTTTCTATTTCCCAGCTGATTCTTAAAACCAAGGGGAGCATCCAATTAAAGAAAGTAAAAATTCTGGCTGCCTCTGGCTTTGAAGCAATTTTCAACTTCAATATTTTAGAATTCCTTACTTCAAAAATGTTAAAACACATAATACAAGGAATCAATAACTTTAAATTTAACAATAATCAATAACTTTCAAACAAGATACAGCCAAAAATTTTTATTTGAACTTGAATAAACTTTTAAACTTTTTTGAGCAAAGAACACTAATAGGTACAGATTAGCCATGGGACACAGGCTCAGTAGAGCAGAGGTCAAATGTTGGTTACTCCTCATTCTTTCTTCCCTTCCGCACAGTTAGAAGGCAAGGTAAGCATTCTCAACTGTTGAATTCATCTCCCTTACTTACAGTAGAAAGGGCCAGTCGTGGTTATTAAAAATCAGTACATTTTAGACTATTATCTTTAATTTCCAAGTATATTTTCTAAAACTGCTTCTCTTTCTTTAAGCCAAATACCTGTTCTCTAGTATCTAAAAACAGGAGGCAAACAATTAAAAATTTGCACTCGAGATTTTTCTGTTACTTTTTGCTCATTTCCTCCCCCCCCCACCCCAAAAGTAAATCCCATATAAAAAGAACAAGCAGGCTCCTATTCTCTTTCTCATTAATGGTGTTTAAACATACAGCAAGGAAGCTGTTTTAATGTGCTTTAAAATACCTCTAAATTTTTGTCAGTGGGATTTTCAACCGAAGCTGTTTCTTTTATTTTGGAGGGAGGACTCAATTAGAGCACAGACTAACTTGTTAGTCTCACTTTTACCCTCCCCTTCTCCCGCCCTCCAATGGCACACTGCTTCCCAAGCGCTCTGATCTAATTTTGCCCAAATGCTTAATATGGTTGTAGAGATTTAATATAATTAGGAGTGTTGCTCACAAATTAAGCAATCCATTAACAGTCTAGCAAAGAAACAATTCCAGAAGAAAAGCCAGCCAAATGAGAATTAGAAGACAACTGGCTATGGGTGCAATCTGTTATTAAAAAATCATCCTGAAACACATTTCACCTATATTTATTATGTTTTGTGTATTATATATTCCAGATCAAAGAAAAATGGAGGTAAATTGTGTCATCTGAGAATTTTCTTCTTTTTCTCTTCAGTTTCTAGAAGCAGAGGGTGATAAGTTTTTGCTAATTCAAACTCACAGAAATCATCACAGTTCTTTTTTGAGTCCAATATCCATGATTTAATTCTTACTTAATAACCAATCCTTCATCATAAGATGGATATATAAACAGAAAGATGGAAATATGACAAATATAGACAAGTTTATCAATAGGAAAATATCAATAAATTCAGTATTTAGAAATAAACAATATTAATATTTTGACTTACATTTTATACATTTCCACTGTTTTTAAATAAACACTTTAAATCATGAAATAAAACATCATACTATACATATGATTTTGTCACTAGTTTTTGTTCAATTTACTTTTATCATCTCATATCCTCACATAGTCATTTATGTCATTATTCTTAACAGCTACATAGCATTCTAGCACATGAATCTACCATGATAAAATTCATTCTCAATTGTTATCTGTTTAGGTTATTTCCAATTTCTCACTACTCAAAATAATGCTTTAGTGAATATGCATTCAGGGTAATTTCTGTATATATCTACTCATTTCCTTTGGATAAATTTATCATATTTTAATAAGGTCCCATTCTCTTTATATCACAATGCATCATTTTTTTCACACTCAGATGTGTATACTCTAGACATCTGTAATTTGGATAATTCATCACTCAGAAAAACCACTGGTCAATAGTTTAACTTTGGATAACCTACAATCTTATAATCCTTTTCAGTCCCATTCAAAGCGCATTATAAATATCCTTAAGTACAAAATTTACCAAAATACTAATGCATTTTCTGAAAGAAATGTAAAGGAAAAATCTGATTTAATATCAGTAAGGGAATATTATGCTTCATAATTTTCCTAAGTAGTGCAAAAGAAGTGGTTGAGAGCCTACAGGAAGCTCTGGCTTTCTTTAGTATCTCTGCTACATGTTCCCTCAAAGTTCTGCTTCCTGGAAACAGCTGAGAATTCAGATGGAAACTGTCGATTTAGTTCCATAATGTGAAACAAATTTTTTTTAAGAATCTTTCCAATCAAATTGATCCTTTCAAGTCAAATGAGTTTATACCATTGCTCAGCTTTCATTTAATGATTAATGACTCATTAGCTAAAATCCTAACATCTAAATTATTTTGATGTCATAATGACCTGTTTCGATTTCAGAAAGGGTAGCTGAGTCAAAGAGACATCAGATATTAGTCTGTCACAAATTAATTCAAAATAAGATCTGAATCATTGTGAACCAGAGTCTAACAGCTTGGTATCTGCCTTGATATTGGAAGTGGGTGGAAGATTAAAAGGTGAAGCAGAGAATAACTGTAGAAATACTCTGACACTATATGACACTATAATGGTAGATGTACATCATTATATATTTGTCCAAACTTACAGACTCTACACCACCAAGTGAGTGCTCTAATGTATGGAAACTAGCAGATTATGGTGTGCCAACACAGGTTCATCTATTGTAATAAATGTGCCACTCTGGTAGGGCATGCAGAAAGTGGAGAAGGCTAAATACATATGAAGGAAGGAGCATACAGGAAATGTGTATCTTTCTCTTAACGTTTCTGTGAACCCAAAATTGCTCTAAAAATTAAGTCTAAAAAAAAGAAATCTCTAACTAGAAAGATAAAGGCTACATCCCTCTATCCCCAACCACAGGGCTCTGCTCCATCATTTCTAGTGTCTGCGGGAAACTCTCTAGAGAGCCACAAACCAAGGGGCCTCTACAAGAAATTAAGGGGTACAGAGCAGCAACAGGGAAAGGGCAGGAAACTCCATCTGAGCATCAGGTCTACTGTTTCTCAAGAGACCTCACACCTTACAAAAGGAAGGTATACCTTACAAGTATAGAAAACATCCATGGCATCAAAGCAATGTGAGCTACTGCTCTCAAGAATGAATTCTTTAATGATTAAGCAAACACCAGACACTCACTGTAGGATTTCATGTCTTTCCCTATCACATTCATATTTCATTTAAGAGTCAAACACTGTACTAGAGACAGAATATTTTAGCCCTTGTGGGATACTATAAAAGCAGATACATGATACAATTTAACAATCACATATCTTCCTTTCCTTCATCATAAAAAATTCATCTCACAGTATAAGAATGAGTGATTTTTTAAATGACATTGATAAATACTAAATGCAAACAAAAACAGTTTTAAGTTTTTAGCACATATACTCACACTCAAACACGATCTCAGCTGGAAGGAAAAGAACCTTCAAACAACTAAAAGTATGGATGTTCCTGAAAACAATTCTTTCAAATATAATTGCAATGCTTTCCAGGGTTTTCAAGCTACACAGGAAAATTCATGCGATAAACACATTTGATTTAGTTTAGATAAGCGTGTACTATACAGCAAGATAATTAAAACCCATTTTATCAATAATTGATTTAAGAGAATTTTATTTAAAAATCAGTTCTCATCTATAAAATAGCTAATATTTTCAACACTATTGACAAAAAAACGCTATGTCAATTTATTTTAAGTAGTAAATACTTCTCTTTTACTAAATATAAAGGAAATATTGGGCTCTGATAGCTCTAGAAATTAATGTAGTTATCTCTAAAAGTATACCCATGATTGATTTTTAGATAATTATTCCAAAAAGTCAACTAGAACAGTTGAATAAACACATTTATAAGGAAAATATCATGTTTTTTCATTGTAATCTCCACTCTATAAACACATCATTATTTTAGATGTCTGTTATATAACATTCATATAAATTAAAGAAACAATAGATTTGTCAGTCAAAAGTTATTATAAGATATAATTCTATTAAATATGTATCATTTTAAATTGTAAACTTGTCTAAACTACTTTTAGTAATCTGTCATAACACTGACTTAATATTAAAATAAAAACTAAGTTATACCTTTTCTGATAGAAGGTAAAGTTGCTATAGCAGTTCTGATGTTCTCCTAATCAGATAATATGATAAACCATTTTCACTGATAAGCCTAAACTTTTCTAAGAATCAACTAAACGATATGTATATGTATTACGTGTATATATGTACATTATATGTATCAAAGTATGCATTGGTTAAAGTATGTCAAAATTATTATCATTTTGTTAACAACCATTTCTGGTTATTTCTATATTTCCTGATTAAAGGAGGTGTCTTTAAGCTAAAAAATAAAAGGTTTAACATTTATTGCTGAACATTGATCTGCTTGTTCTACTTAGTTTATTTCCCAGCAAATGAGAAAATGCCTACTTAACAAATACTTCAGAGATTAGTTGGCTTCCTATCTTTGCCTTAAACAATTTTAAGAATTAAACTAATCAAACTGCCAGCTTTTAGATCATTAAAAAATAATTTCTGATGTGAGCTCTCAATGTGAATCTTGACATTTAACTGGAAAAAACTCAAAGCACACTGCTCTAACAAAAATCCTCTAGCTCTACCTACTTAAATAAAAAGTTTCTCAACACATACGTATATAAAATGAAAAATAGAATTGTTGCAAAATGCTGTTAAATACCAAGCAATATCTATCCACAGATGCATGAAGAAATTTTTTTAGAAACAAGTTGATTTCCAGAATACTTTTCTAATAATGGTAAAAATGATTCCATTGTATACTAATATGTTTAGTGATAATTCAACTAGATAAAACAGCACTTAAGTTTTATGGAGCCATAAAATTAAAGATAAAATCAAAATTTAAATTGTATACATAGTTCTGCTAAAGTTTGATACACAATCAGTAAAAGACTTTCAAGATTGTTAAAATAAGATACAATCCTATGGGGAAATAAAATGTAAATACCACTCAAGGGGGAAAAAATTAAAGAGGTAAAATTTCTCTAAATAAAATAAAAGCTGTTTGCGTATTTTTAAATGGACAATGAAGGATATCAAATCACACTGGTATTTGGATTCTGTTTCTGATGGATGCCTTTAAAAGATTTTTGCGTAAGTATTATTTTTAAATGTTAATATTTACCATGGGACATAAATTCCCTTCTCAAATGTATATGATGCAAAATTTCACCTCCAAACTTATCAATATGCAAGGAAGTATATATATTTTAAAATTCTTTGAATGCATATACACATAAAAGAAGACTATCCAGAATCAGTGTACTACAGATCTTGGAATCTACCAGCATTGGTTCCTTGCTTGCAGAAACCATTTCACTAGAGCAAGATCTCATAAAGCAGTAAGTATTCCTGACTTTAACAGTTATGCGAGCTGTTGCAACATAGTCTCCTAAATGAGTAAACCCAACTGTTGACTCTCTTTTTAAACCATTCCTCTAAAATAAAAAGACTAAGCTGCTAAGTGCTCTGAGAGAATACTGCTGTATTCTTTTCTGACCCTTTGCCCAGCTTTTCAGGGGCCCATGCCTTTATACCTGATGCATCCATCCACCCATCCTCCCCAGACTCCTCACCAACTAATTAAAAGGGACACATACAAAAAGAACCCAGGTCTTGAAACAGAAGCAGGTTAAGTTTTTGATGTATACAAGTGCTTCTGTGTTTGAATCAAAGAATTGGAAGGGACTGTGGCTTAATGACTTCAGATTCAGGCTGATCACATTCAAACCATAGCTTTGACCTTACTATTTGCCTGAGCTTGGCCACTTTGCTTAACCTCACCTCATTTCCAGTATATAAAAAAGGGAGGGGAGGGGTGGTTATCAGTATTGAATCCTATAGTAAATTTAAAAAGCACTCAGAAGAGTGGCTAGATAGTTTAGGTATTAAATGAGCATTACCCTTCCTTTATTATATTATAATACTTGTACCCTTAAGTGCTACTATGCTGACTAGGGATAAAGTAGATTAAAACATCATTCCCCTCTACCCATACTCACTGCTCTGTCCTCACCTTTCAGGAGAGTCATAGCATGCCAAGTAACATAACCTCTGAAAATTCCACTACAGTTGGTAACTGGTGATGGCCCAGGAGATGCAGGTACTTTCTCTGTTCACCACTTTCTTTTAAAACCCTCCATTATATGAGATGAAGATGGAGCAGGGGAATGAAGAAAAAGCAAAAAGACAAAGTTTAGGGCAGTGATATTAGGCATGATAAATGACTGAAAAGGCCAAGTTTTCAATTCCTTAAACCTTTTTCCACCATTTGGCCAAATTCCCATCCCACACAATCATCCTTAAATACAGCAGCAAATACTGTTTATAGACACAGAAGGAAAGGGAGTCAAGTTTCCAACAACACCATCTTCTAATTTAAAAAAACAGAAGAAACAAGTAAGTTTGTTCCTCCCTTGAATTTCCCAGGCCTTTTCTCTGTCACATGTGTTCTAAGTAGATGACCACTACTTTCAAAAACTCTTTTTGTAGGAGGTAACCTGAAGTCCCTTTTGGTATCTGGACCAGGATGCATCCCATTTCAAGAAAAAAAGAAACTATTTAGAGCTCTCCTCTCCCTTCCCTCTGAGGAGCACCTGTGAGTATTGACAAGCCTCTTAAGCAGCTCCTAATTCCCAGGGGTGCAAGCCTGCACCCACCAATCCCAGGGCCCTGTGAGTCGACCACCGGTGAGACCTCAAGTTTTTCCTCCTACACACTCAGCTTCAAGTTCCCTGGCTGGGCCGTCTCACAACTGACGTGTGTGGCCCGACTTCTGAGAGCAAATCCTCACCTTGGACACCCTTTCTTCTCAGCACCTAGCACAGCCCGGTCCCAGGAACAAGAGTTCACTGATTAGTCTTCTCCCATAGAAGGCACAGCTCTTCCTCTGACAGGAGGACTTCATGTGGCCTTACTGAACTCTGAGTCCTAGATAATTATTTATTTCTGAAAAAGAATAAGCCTTGCAAACAACTCGACTCTTCTTCCAGTTAGTGAGGATATCTTGCCCCTGTGTTCAGTTTTAGTCGACAGAATTGGGACATGAAAGAATCACCCCGGGGTTCAAGGGATGGCCCAGAATAGAACAAATGACATGCATTCAGAAAGCATCCCAAGAGAAAAAAAAATGCCAACTTAGTACAAATTTCCCATTTATCGAGAGAGACAGAGAGAGAGAGAAAGAGAGAGAAAGAGAGAGAGAGAGAGAGAGAGAGAGAGAGAGAGAGAGAGAGAGAGAGAGAGAGAGAATGAGAATCTGGTGACTGGCAGTTATTTGTTTTTGTTTTGTTTTGTTTTTTTCAAAATAAAGGACAAGGGGCAGGATGAGGGCTCTGGTCAGCTCCACAGAAGGTGCTGACTCAAGCTGAAACTCTGAAAAACAGAACCAAACAGGGGTGCTGGGAGATGAATTTACAGCTGAGAAAGCAATGTTTTAAATTATCTAATCTGATTCTCATAATCTTTTTACGGACTCAAAGTAGTTACTATAATATCCACTGTAATCCTCTGGGATTTGAGCCTCAAGGAGGAGGCCATAATCAAGTGAAATGCCTTCTGGTAGCAGAACCAAACAGTAAGGACCCCCAAATCCAGTCCTCCTTAACAATGAATGAACTACCTCATTTCTCCAGCTGCTCAGGAATCCTTCCAAAATAAGTACTCACATATAAATTTGCATCTGTTGAGGATGACCATCATTTCATAAATAATTTTGGTAAAAACTCTAAATACCGTATTTTTTAAAAAACTCACTCTGAAAAATGCTAATATTTTCTTAATATTTACTTGTTCTACTTTTTTTAATGCACAGTTTATACTGGTATAATTCTACCCAATGAGGTGGTAAAAAGTGTTTTAAATAAGCAATCAAAGTGTGTAACTATTGTAGACTATTATATGCCAAAAAGTTCTTTCCCATGTAACTACTCATTGGATTGTTTTAAATCTCAACTACAGGCTTTCTAGTCTTTGTGAAACCTTAAAAGAAAATGTAATTTGTTCTAAATAAGGTGATTAACATCAATCTCCAAGGGTCTGCCCACTTCCACCTAAAGTGAAAGATCTTAAAATAAATGATCACTTCCTTAGTGGCACTTGGTCCCTGAGATCACTAACACACACAGACAAGACATTCCAAAAGGAATTTACATTCTTCACCTCAATCAGCTATCCAGATGCTACACACAAGAAATTACAAAAACACAAATTGATCTACAGGATTTGAAAGCACAAAGAAGACAGGACTCTGAACCCTCTGCTTATAAAAAATACGGATAAGACCTCTAATCAATTAATTTCATGCAATCTACTTAGAGCTAAAACTCTTCCTTCTAATGTACTATTTTAGAGACCCATACACAGCAGTCAGTGCATTGCACTGATGGGCTATGCCAACTTTAGAACTCTTTAAACATTAAGATGAGAAGCTATACAAAATACTAAGCAAGCTTGAAAATTGCAATACGTGTTGCGTGTCCAACAAGCAGTTACAAGAATACAGGATTTGGGTGCAAGAGGCACTGAAGGAAAAGGGCACGTGGGTCCATAAACAGCTGTACCCATTTTCTAATCCCGAAAGGTGTTGTGGCCTCAGTTTCATAAACTATAAATCATTGTCACCCTGTATGATTCCTTGGAGAGTGAATAATAACTGAAGCACCCAACACCAGATTTTCCCTTGCTCCTGGGAAACCAGAGGAAATATCAATGTTTATGAATTCCATTACAAATAGAAGAAAACCTGGGGCTCGGGAATTCACACCCTTTGGAGTTTTCAGACAAAAAGAAAATACACCAGGCAGTGGATCCAGGTTATGCAATGGCCATATCACAAGTTATGGGCACTGTGTTTTCCATAGGATAACCTAGGAGGCAGACAGCATCCCTTTTTCAGAGGAAGAAACTAGCCTCAGGGAGGCAACATGACTTTCACAACTTATAAATAATACTAAGGATAAGAACTCAAGCTTAATCAGGCCATAATCACTTTCAGACTCTACCTAGAGACATACCAGTCTGTGAAAGTTTTCTTTTCATACAATTCATTATCATATCATATCTCAGAAACAAACTTATGAATCGAAATGTCAATGAATGATGCTATTTAAAAGCAAAACCCTGTGTGGAGCCCAATTCTACAACTCTTCTTGACCCACCCACCCCCTGCCCGCCACTGTTCCAATGTGGTACTGCAGCCCCACACATCAAGGGGTGAGGTCTACTTTCCCACTTTTGATTCTAGGTTGGCTGTGTGAATGGCTTTGGCCAAAAGAATAAGGTGGAAGTGACCATGTGACCATGTGCCCTTCCAAAGCATAAACCAAGAGACCTTGGCTTAATTCTTCTCTCTTTGGAAACTGTCTACTGATGAATGAAAGATGACCTAAAGAAAGCACAATTGTCCCAAACAAGGCCACTGCAATCTAGCCTACAGACACCAATCCTAAAAATTCCAAAGAGCCTGACCAAGTTCAGCTAAACAGAGATGTATCCAAAAAGCATACCAAACCTAGCTTAGATCAGCAGTCATCCATGAAATCAATGGTGCATCTAATTCCTCCATCCACCATCTTGTATTACATAATAGACTACCTGAGAGTTGAAAAAATAAATTGGAAAACTACTGAATGATGTTATAATAACATCTATAATATCTTCCCTCTTCTGAGTTGTTCACTTTAGTGAGCTATGAATATGTTCCATATTCATATGTACAAAGAAGTAAAAGAAATGCACATGCACATAAGCTGTAGCCGAATCACTGGCTCAGATGCTAACATTTGGAACTCATTTATTTTCTTTCACCACCACCCAGTCCCACAAAGATCTAATTAATTTTTAATAATATCACAGTATATCAAGAGATATTAGAATGAGGTGAGAAAAGTGAAGAGGAGGCTAAGAAAAGGAACCAGAAATGATAGTCTTTTGCACAGATCTTTACTCTGGGCATCTTGTTGCTTTTGCCCAATCAACATCCACTTTGTTCAACTGGTAACAGGACCCATTCGAATCTTATTACATATGGGTTTAGTGAGTGGGTAAGTAGAGGAAGAGGAAGAAGTGGAAGCAGATGATGCAAGCTGACTTGAGGAGCCCAAGAGCAGGAGAGGTTTGTCCTGCTCAGAGAAGAGGATCTCTCTTTCCATTGGATTTGAAGTCCAAGGATTTAGACATAACCCATTTGAAACATCACATAGAGAGGAAAGATGCTGAGAGGAGACAACTCAGGATCCCATTGACTTTACTGAGCCTCTGGGATCAGCTGTGCTCACTAAAACCTTCTCTGTTACAAGAGTCAACAAAGACCATGTTTGATCCAGACTAACTTTGAATGTCGTTTTCTGCTTAAGAGTTTTAACAACTGCAGAACATACTTGTGAATCTGCTTTACTAAGAGCCAACATAAAGAGGAAAAGTGTTTATAATTCACTTTGTCAGAAGAAGAATTTAACTAGATGGAAGAATCATACCTTTTCCTGGAAGTTAAGACCCAGAAAGAACTCTCTAGAGAAGGTCATTATAAAGATTCTATTTCATGTAGGAAAACACCACTCAATATTCTAACGGACACGACACTCCTGATGAAATGCTTTTGCTTAGAGCACATCTCAGTACAGGTGGATGGCATTCAATCTAAGCATAAATCAGTAAAAGATAATTCTGTACCTGTGTCTATGGGGAGGAAAAACCTAATACAGTGCATGTATTCAATGTTCAGATGACCTAGCCTTGTCAGAAACGGGGATAGCTCAGCTTTATCTCCCAGAGCTTACATCGATTCTCTCAGCCCAGCTTTTATTAGCTTCTGGGTAGCAATACATTTAAGGAATCAGGCACACCCTGGGGGAGCAGCAGTTGGGTCAGTTGTTTCCAAAGGAGCCCAAGCCACATACCCCTGGGTTCAAATCCCAAGTCCAGGGGGAAACAACCAGTGTAAACAACTAAATAAAAATAAAACAAAATGCTTCTTTCTCCTGTCTCTTCCTGCCTGCCTGCCTGCCTACTTGCCTTCATTTCTGCCTGCACCTTTCCCTTAAAAAAAGAAAAAAAAAAAAGAAATCATATCCTCTCAGCACAGTACTTAGCACATAATCAGTGCTCAATATGTGGTTAATCATCACAATCAATTATAATAGCCTTGAATAAGACTTACCTATGTTCTCGATATTTGAGTAAAAAAATCAGTCCAAATAATCTAGGTGCTGCAGAGCATCTGTGAAGGCAACTATTTTCAGAAGTACAGAGGAAAAGCTCAAACTTCCTATCAGAGCAAAGGCAGCCTAGGGCAAAGAGTGAAGCATCCAAAATCCTTCTGACACCCCTTCAACATCCACTACCTTTTAGCAAGCAACTTCATGTTACATCATGCACTCTCTCACACTAAATACTGTCCTAGACATTTCTCCCATCCTTGTCTAGCAGAAATGACCCATTGATCCAGGTGCCATTCACTTACAGCATGTGACCTGACAAGCTAATCTGAACTAAGATTTAAGTCACAAAAATCTTCATACTCTTTAAGTGAAAGGACAGACCTTATAGATCCTGACTCAAACGTCTTCATTTAATGGGTGAGACATCTGACACCTGAAAATGTTAACTTATCAAGGTGACAGCTAGTTGGAGATGTCATATTTAAGATAACTTAATGAGCCACCTCTCCCTGAGACATTTCAGTGAGTACCTTTCTTCTTTGGTCAAAATGATGAGCTAGAGGAAATTTCAAGTCCTTGAATAGACTGGGCTACCCTTGAGGTTTGTGAATCTTTGAGGAACCACTAGAAGCAAAATGCCAAGCTTTTTGCCAATGCTTATGGGACCCGCCCCTAAGACCAATAATTCAAATGTCCATATGTTTCAATGAACATGAGATAAAAGAACAAGTACTAGAAAATAATCTCGCCAATTTCTTCTGGTCTCATGAGCTTCTCTAAATGAATCATCTCAAAATGCTGCTCATTTCTACAGATTTAAAGATAAGAAATCACCTATATTTACTCAGGAATTTCTTTATTCTTTCATTATACCCTCCCAAATTTCAGATAGATACCACATTTAACAGAGGTTTACCAATTTGGAAGATAAATTCCTATAAAATACCTTATTTCACAATTGATTTTCTCTCTGACACCAGAAAGTCTCTGCTTCGTAAAAGAAATAATCTCTGATTAATTATAGTTTTGTACATAAAAAGTTCATGTAATGATTCTCAGATACTTTCTTAACACTAATCAAAGATGATGTGATCACTTCTTCAAAGGACAGGGACTCTGAGTCATTGCTAGTTTCCTACTGGTAGCATTTTTTTTTTTTTTAGCTCTTTACATTATCATAATTTTTACGTTAATATTTACTATTCCTTTAGCTCGCAATGCTAAATTTCATTTAGGATACTGAAATTATATCTCAGTCTACAGAAATTTGTGTTTTTCACAAGAGCCTTAGGTAACACCAATGAAGGGGGTCCAATACCATGGTCCATGACCTTGAATCACCTTGGCTTTTCATGATGCCAATTCCAAGATGATCATTCTACTATTTTGAGAGTTTGGGTTTTTTTTTTTCTTTTAAAACATAATATTTGGCATGCCCTGGTAGCTCAGGTGTTAAGTCCATGCCTTGGAAGCAGTCCACATACAGTCCAAAAACCCAGGCTGAGGGCCTGGGAACATGAGGGGGTTGCGGGGAGGGGACAAGCAAATGAACAAATTAAATAAAAATGCTAACTCCCCTCTCTTCCTTCATGCCTGCTGCCTGCCTGCCTTCCTTTAAAGAAACAAAAACAAAAAATCATAATACTGGCTAGCTGTGCATGTGTGTGTGTGTGCACACGTGTAAAACATACATGTCACTTATACAGCCTTTGGGCACGACACTATCTGACCCTTGGGAGACCTCTTGGTTTGAATCATATGAAATCACAAAAATTCAATACTTCCTAAATTGTAAAAACAGCAAGTTCAAATTCATACGGTTAAAACTTCCAAGGACATGGATGATGGCAGAACAGACTGATAGCTTCTTTTCCTCATGACTGAACACAGTCCTGTCACCCTGGAAGTCCCCTAACATGGGGACAGTGGTGCTCTTATTTTGTCTTTTCTAGCAAAGAAAAATGAAGCTCAGAAGAAAATAAATAACATATCTAAGCCACATGGCTATTCAGTGGTAGAAACAGAACTCAAAATCAAGAAGAAGGTAGTGGCAGGAGGGGCTCTGCCCCTCTTTTCAAACCCTAGGACCCCATAGCTAAAGTCATAGCTTTAGCATGTCCCACTTGTTTAAGTGCCTCTCTGATTAACAGTCCCATCCCAGTAACATAGGACTCTAAACAAGCTTCCACAGTGAACTTCTTCCTACAAAGCAGTGTGAGAAAAAAATGGGAATATCTCTCTAAAAAGTCACATAAATGGGATGAATATGGCATCTGACAGAGAAAATAGGATGAGAACCCTCATAACATACACACCTGACACAATGCCAATGGATAACAACTGCAGGGATTCACACCAGCTTCAACAATCTAGATTTCACAAAGTCAGGAAAGCAGAGAACATGATTTTTGAGACTATAGTCAAGTAGCCTCCTTTTATAAAGCATCATCACGAGAGTAAAGATGAGCTTGAAGTTAACTGAGGAAGGCTGAGTTTTGTGTAGGTATAATTAATTATGTCCTATGTCAGAAATATAAACAGCAGAGATAATATAAATTATTTCCTATTATGGAACCATCTTAGTAGTGATCTCATGATTCTTTGACTAGATCAGTGACTAAAATCAAAACCTCCTAAAGGCATGGTAAATCTACCACACACTAAATCTTATATTTTGGTTATCAATATAGCATATATAGTTTATATATATATAATATCTTATACTTTATGTCAATAACTGATTTATAAATTGGTATTATATATGATAAAATTACAGGCTTACTCTTACATACTTAAGACAAGGTAACATTTTTCCTATAATTATAGCACTGAGTCTATATACCTATAAACCACTAAGGGTATTAACACAAACCCACAGTCTGAGCCCACGGCTAAGGTTATTCTATATGCTTAAAAAAGTCAAACTTGATAGAGGAGAAAAAAGCAGCAAACATAGTATTCTGAATGTTTTCTTCCCCAAGGTAACTTCAATCATTTATTCATTCAATCAACAAATATTTATTAAGTGATTACTACAATGCTTAGATTTGATTCCGTATACTACCAAAAATTTTTTTTAAGTATTTCTACTTTGAGTTTTGTATCTAGAGAGAATAAAATAATGAATCAATTTCACGCATGATATAAAGTACCTCAAACCACTCCAACCGAGAAGAAAGATCAAACAGGAGACATCAAAAATGGACTGGAAAATGGGTATGAGCCATTTGTCTTTCCCTAGCAGGGAGAAGCCCATCTGTGAACTCTGGAGCCACAGCTGGAGGCACGGACGAAGTAACGGGGCCCCTGACTCACACAGGAACCCAGAATAAAACATATTCTTTCCATCTTAGGCAATGAATTTTCTTCCAGCATACTAAGTCGGAAAGAGATTAAAATGAACATTCACCCATCTGAAAACAAACTGATGTTCTATACGCTTTTACGCTTTGCAGCTCATAAAAAGTAAATGCTTTGCTTCTGCTTCGGCTGTTGTATTTTGAAATAAATCATTCTGTTAAATGATGGTCTTTCTTCCATGGGAGATTCTAAAACTGCATGGGTTTTGACAAGTGTCTGATAACTCTACCCTCATACTCTGGCTCCTGTATGTCCTTCTACCAATTGCCTTTCTCCTGTGAGGTCAGTACCCTCCTTAAGGGTCCTAGTTCTATGGGGAGTAACACAGTCTTCTCCTGTCATATCTTCCACCTTAACCTTGCTTCCAATTCAGGACCCAACACTTGTGATTCCCATTTAAAAAAAAAAAAAAAATGACTCATATTTAACTAGGAAAATTGACTAAAACAGTTTTCCATGAAAGTTTCAGTGACTTCCTGAATAACATTCCTAAATCAACAATGCCACAATACACGTGGGCATTTGCTCCACTGTTTGTCTTGCTTCACTACTAACAGGCCTGAAAGAGAAGCTCCAAAGGCTACCGTGAGCTCCAACTGAGTTGGCAGATACATATTACTACTAATTTTACACTATATAGAGAGCACAAGCAACATGACACAGAAAAGAAAAAATGAGAAAGATGATCAGTGTAAAGTTGTCGAGTCAGTGCTTAATTGTATCAACCTAAACTACCATGGCAACCGGTGGAACAACTTCCACTAAAGAATATAATTGTACAATAAAGATTTGGCAGAGGGGGCCCACTAAAACTAGCGTGCCTGCCTTCAGCTGGAGGTGGGTGAGTCCTAGAAGGCTGGACTGGGGCAGGCGGGTCAGGGAGGGAGCTACACCTAGTGCTCAGCCAGCCGGGATGGCAGTGGGGGACTGGCCTGACTGCTGAAAAGCACTGAGACCGACTCTCTGAAAGTGTGGAGACAACATTTTCCAAGCAATTCTGTTAAATGACATTACAATGACTTTTATTTACCCGGAAGCTTAAATGGTAGAGATGTCACAATTGTCATTTGTGGATAACAAAAAAGCAAGCTCTATTTTACGATACACATGGTCAGTACTTTAAGGAGAAATCAAATGAAAACCTGTTTTCACATTTCCACCTTTAAACTCCAAATTTTATGTACATTAATTTCCATTTCTTTCCTATGAAAGTCCTTGTTTATTTCCATTTCCATGAATTTCAAAACACTTAATAGATGGACAACTGTTCAAAGTATGGTGACTATCTTTCTTACTTTTGCCCATAATCACCCCAAATCCTCACCCTTCCATAAAGGTGCCTTATAAACAGAAAGTTCTCAATAAATATTTATTTTAATTAAAGGCATTATTTTAATAGGCATATTAGGCTATGTACTTATCACTAGTAACAAATATTGTCTATACACAAATACCAGCCCAGTGAAATTTCCAATATCTAATCATTACTGGAAAATTTAATTAAGACTTTACACTGTGATAAGTAAACTTTTTTCATTTCGGTTTTACAACTGGCTAGAGCCAGTATCTTCCCCAGATAAGACAATTATTTGAAATGTCACGCTGGTGACTTCACCTGGCAGGTTAAGAGTCATCGCACAGTCACATCGGCCTGTTCATAACATTAATTAACCATGTTCATCAAGAAGCTACTAAGTGTATGAATGTGAATTATATTTTTATCCCCAGTTCTCTTTCAGCTCTTGCAGACAGAGGCTGACAATTCAAGATGAGGATCTCAGTTATTTTGGGACAGTGGTTTTCACAGAATCAGAGATTTTGAATCCCCTGGAGGGCTCCTTCCAACAGATTGCTGCCCGGCCCCTACCCCACGTGTCTGATACAGTCAGTCTGAGCAAAGCCAAGTCTGCCTAACAAGTTCCCAAGTGATACTGATACTGCCAGCCCAAGGTAACGCTTCAAGAATTTCTCTCTTAGCACAATGTTTCTCAAACTGCAGCCACAAACCAGATCACCTGGGATGCTGTGAGACCCTCCAAAGACCTTTGACATTAAAATCACCATGGGTTGGTCCCAGAAATCAATGCTGGGAAGGACCATGCCAGGTGACCCTTAGGCACTCTAACTTTTGAAAAGTATAGGTTTAAGCGCAGTTCGCCATCAACACTGGCTCAAAACTTCTTCCCTAAGACCATCTAAGAACACTGAGAGTGAGGATGTCTACCTGTACATGATCTTCTTATACATTTGTCACTCTTAGTTACACTTACTTTAACATTCTTTATGTTCTACTCCTTAGCAAAGACTGTAAGGGCAGGGACCCTCCCCAGCTAGATTCTCTATAAACTGCTGCTTACGCCAGAATACACAATGCTTTTCTCCTCTGTTTTCTTCCTTTATTTTCCACTTACACTCCTACCCCTTCATTATGCCCTGGCCTTGCTAGCCACTGCACCAACTGGGGCCAGGGCTGGGGGGTTGGTTTACAGATTACCAAGGTTGATGACTAAATCTTTCCCGCTCCCCACCCAACACCAGCCCTACTTATTATTCTGTTAAATTTTTCAGGGCTACAGTGTAAACTCAGGTTCTCTGATGACAAACTGAAAACTGCAGCATTATTTTAGGAATCTGAGAAACCATATCCTCTTATGATGGGATATGTATCTATAGATCTATATCTCTAGATTTATAGATACATCTACAAAGAGAAAATTAATCTTTTAAATGTTTTTTTCCCCAAAGTGAGTTTGAAAGACATCATAAATTAAACTTTCTCCCACTTATAAAATAAGCTTATTAATATGTAGCATTCATAAATATAATAAGCACACAAAGATATGAAACTAAGAACATTTGTGGGAAAGTTTGATCAAGAGATCTTAGAATTAAAGAGCATACTAGACACCACCCTTTAGAAAAATGTTATAATGTTTAAAAAGCATGTAAGTACTTATTAAAATCCTGACCCTTAACTGAAAATTTTGTCTTAGGATATTTAGATAATATTGGCTCATTCTAGAAAAAATGAATAAAATACAAAACAAAACTGAAAGGAATCCATACTTAATCTAATAATAGCTGCTCTACCAAAGTAGACATAAACAACCTATGGATTCCTAGCCTGCATCTCACTCACTGCACAGACTCTACCAATTTAAACAAAGCCACAAACTTGTATAGAATTTCACATCAATACTTAAATTCTAAAACCAACTTTTCCCCAAAATAAAGGCTGTTTTATTCATAGAGAGATTACATAACCTGGAAACATAATACAAATTACTTGATCATTAAGGAAAGTGCATTTAGAATCATTAAGTTACATATACACTTATCCATATACCACTATATGTAAGTAACTTCTCTTCTGAAAATCTATAAAATAACACTTTGAAACCATAAGAGACTAAAACCTGTAATTTTCCAGCTCAGTACCATGTATTACGCTCAAGCAATACTTCTCCATATACACTTGGTACTAAAAAATGTCATAGTAATTTTGGAATATTTCTTTCATGGCCATTAACTTAAATTTGTTTCATCATATCATTTATCACTCTAGTTAAAGCATCTTAAAAATTTAAAGCATAGTTTTTCTAACTATAGATTCATAACTAAAGCTATCTGAAAAAGAAAAAACAAATGAACCAAACAGCTAAGATATCTATCCCCACTCTCAATACAAGCTACTTTAAAAACATACACAGTTTGCAAATTGGGTAAAAGAGGTCAAATATATGATGAAGGATATAAGTGGTCTTTTATCAGTAAACTTAATGATGTTTATACAGATGTTGATTTAAGATGATGCACACCTTAAACCTAAATGCTTTGCAATGTTCCTTCAATAAAAATTTTTAATTTATATACTAAAATAACTTTAGAGTTATAGAAAAGCTGCAAAAATAATGCAAAGCTTCCAAGTACAGGTTCCCCTACTGTTCACATCATATATAGTAGATTTACCAAAAATATTTAGTAACTAAACTGACGGCTTTAGTTTAACTATTTCAGATTTTTAGCTATTTTTGCACAAATATCCTTAAGGGAGTACATTTTTAATTATGCATAAAAGTCCCAAATTCATAAGTTTTATTGAAGTTTAATCTAGTGGATTATACTGCAGAGGAAACAAAGGGTTAAATGTGCATTTCTCTTTCTGTGAACAAAGGTTGCTTAACAGACTTTAACATATCCTTCCCATTATATTGTGAAAAACAGTCTCTTATATAACATACATATATATATATATATATATAAACTCTGATTTTTAAGAAATTGAGTCAAAAAGGAATAACTTGCCAACTATTTTGGCTTTTCACTGTGGAAAAGAGAATTTCGAGCACAAGTAAAATAATTTCCCTTCCTGCCTCACATCTTTCTTATATCCCTTTCCACAAAAATTATTTTTGACCATTAAAAACCTAGAAGGCAGAAAGTGAATCTTCAAAATTTTGCCTAACAAATTAAAAAATGCAAAGATGGAAAACAGTTTTCAAAAGGGAATGTTTATAGTAAATAAAGTTTTGTGAGACAAAAACATAATTCTTTTTTTTTCATTACGTTTAACACTATTTCTCCTGTCTGGCATCTAAATTACAAGTCACAATGTCTAGAAATGATTAATAATTGTATCAATTTCAAACGCATTCCAAAAAAGAACATGAGAATGGAGTGAGCAAAAGAACCAAGTTTCTTGTATATCAACCTTAGTTATATAGAAAGACCTCTACTGATCACATAAAACACTGAGTGGCCCAAAAAAGAAGCCATGGAAAATGTTTCATTTCAAATGAAGGGCAATACAAGCCAGGAGCAACTTACATAATAAGAACACTCTTGTTCCCTGTTGTATCTATCAATTCACACATAATTTGAATGTCTGCAAATGACAGGATTCACATTATCAATTTACTCAAAAAAGAGTGGATTAAGAGTTAAGGCTCTATGCGAAAAGTAATATGAGGAATCAAAAAAAAACAAAAAAAAAAACAAAACTTTGCTCTCAAGAAATTTACAATCTAGTTCCTCCATCCCTAAAACTGATTTCCATGTCAGGTGAAAGTGGCCAATTATTACCATTTCCAGAAGAATTAACTTTCTTCAGAAATTAACTTTTCATCAGAATTAACTTTCCCAACAAAAATGAAAAATGACTCTTCCAAAGAATGAAGTGCCTTACACTTGTACCACCTAAAAATGGAGAGAAAATGTTACACACTGCAGCATACCTGATCCTTACACACACAAAAGATGCCAACTTCATTTTTTCATTTAAATATTTCTAAGCAATCCCTTAGAATCTGTGGTTCATTCACCTTTACACATTAACAGGCTAGGAAAACTGACTTTCAAATGAAAAGAATACACCCCAATAAATTTTTCTTCAATAAAGAAAATCTGGCTAACTTTTAGTAAAAGTCTCTTTTGGTTTGACCAGTAGTTTATCAGTCTCAATAAGGACATAGGTCAGTATCACTTAGACTGAAATTCTTTTTAAAGATGAGGGGCCCCATAGTTTAAATAAGCTATTTAAACTCGAACACAACTAAAAGATTCATCCAAATGCCATTTAATAAAGCTTAAATTAAAAAAAAAAATTCCTTACAGGGAGTTATGAATCTTAATAAAGAGAAAATCATCACTAGCCCTCATACTCGGCTTCTAATACTGATGAGTTACAAGGTCTAAAACTGACAAGTCTACCTCATCATTTACTAAAAAGGAAGAATGCGCGCCAAAATCTGCATCAATTTTATGTCCGACAGCAGCGTGTTATCTGGTTAAATTCTACGAAGCACGTGCAATTTCCAAGCAGTTAAGGAAATGTGAAACTTAGGGAAAGATTATTTCCCTACTGAAGTTGACTACTTGGGTCTCACAGCACAATCAGCCGACAAGCTCAACTTGATCTCTTCTGCCAACTGTGGTCAAGGGTCCTGGAGTTCTGCAACACAGAGGACTGAACCTCTGTGCCTGTGTGTGCTGCTCTCTCGAAGAAAGTGAAAATTAATGTTTGCGCGTGTCATACAGCAAACGTCTCCAACGTTCAACATACGCGTTTTACTGTCAAAGTCTCCAATTTTTTTAATCCAACTTACTCATTCCTTCCGAACAAACACAGAAACGTCCTTTGCAACCCAAGTTTAAGACCAAATTGTGGCTTTTTATTAAAACAAAAACAAGAAGCCTAGTGCCACCACTGTATATGACCTTAATGAAAGTAAGGCACAGGAGAAAATATGCAAATGTGCAAGCATCTGCAGTCCATCCACGTGTGCTCTCTAAGTGTAACGGCATTTGGAGGTAAACCCTGTAATGCACTGCCGGGTTCGGCTCCTGGCGGGACCCACGACTCGGGTCCACAAGTTCGCTCTGCCACGGGCACCTCGGAACTGACTCGGAACGCCCCCGCGCGCGCAGGCAGGCACAAACAACTTGCATGCACACTGCAGTCCCCTTCCTTCCCACCTGGCCTCCGGACGGCGGGACTGGGCTAACAAGTTGCCGCAGGCAGTGGCGCCCAGCTGAAGGCCGAGCGTGGGAGGTGGGCCTGGCGTCTGGGGCGTTGGGGGCCTGAATGCTCCCACCAGAGCGATCGGGTCCTCGGGCTGGGACCGAGAAGGAACTCCGGCTTTGGTTCTCTGGAGCAGCCGCGAGGCCGCCGGGACCAGCCGAAGCCACCGGCTGCAACCGACTACGGACAGCGGCTGGGAGGGCAGCGCCTCAGGTTGAGCCGCCGCTGGAGCTGCTGCTGGGTCCAGGCGGTCGCCGCGGGCTCTGTGGAGCCCTGGCAACCCAGCCCGGTCGTTGCTCGGGTCAGAAGGACAGCGCAGCGCCCACGCCCGGCGGCCGGGCCGCTGCAGCTCCGAACTTCAGGCAAAGTTTTCTGCTGCTCCTCTAGGAACGGGCCGGCAGGGGTTGCGTCGGTCGGAGCATAAACCCAGGCCGCGGAGGGGCTAGCATTCGGGGTTCCTCCGCTCCGCCCGCCGGAATTTTCGGTACCCACCCTCCACACCAACCCCTTTCCCGGAGCCGGATACCCGGCAGCGAGGAGTCGCCCGCAGCGCCCCCTCCCCGCCTGCCCCCTCTCCGCTCCCCACTGAGGAGCCGCCGGTGCCCCCGGCCCTCACTCCGCCCGCGCGCCTTCGCCGGCGGCAGCCACGTTCCCACTTACCTGAAAACGTCTCCCCCGCTGCAGTTAGCAAAAGTCCGGCCAAAGTCGCCAGCCAAGTCCCAAGCGTCCCCATGTTGAGGAGTGAGCGCCGGACCGCTCAGGGCGGCGGCGGGTCGACGCGCGAGTGGAAGGCAGAACCGAGCTTTGGTTCCAGGCAGCAAGAAGAGAAGGGTGACAGCCTACAACAGAATCAGAATCCAAAAGTGCCAACACTTGCAGAAGTCCGAACTCCAGCGGCTCCCTGGGCGAGGGAAGAGAGTCGGGTCCTCGGCCCTGGTCGATGGCCCCACTCGGCGTCCAGCGCTTCTGAGAGAGTGAGAGGAGGGCGCGCCCGCAAAGCCAAAATCCAGCCTCGGCGCGGGCGGCTGCGCCCGCCGCTCCTTCCCTGGCTCCGGACCCGAGTCGCCGGCGCCGGCGGTGGCCGTGCCCGCGCACTCTGCCAGCCGCCTCTCCGCGGCAGCTCGAGCCCAGCCCCGGCGGCGGCGCGCCAATGGCCGAGCGCGCGCCGGCCCCGCGCCGGGCTCCTGCTCTGTGCCTGACTGGCGGTGCCCCCAGGCCGGCAGAAGGGAGCTCACGTCATGGCGCCCGCCGCCGCGGCCCGCTAGAGGGCGTGAGCGTCCGGCCCCGCTGGCCCGCGCCCGCGTTTGGCGCCGCGGCGCTTCGGGAGGGGGCTTAGCAGGGAGGGAGCTTAGCAGGGAGGGAGCTTAGCAGGGAGGGAGCTCCGCGGGGCGGTCGCCGCTGCCCCTGCCGCCGCTGCGGGTGCGGCTTCCCACAGGGAAAGGAGCGACGAGACGAGTCTCCACCCAGTCCCCTCCTCGGCCCGGCCGCGTCTGCTGTTCCAAAGCTGTGTTCCGGAGGGTGACCGTGCAAGGGCTGCGCCTCTGAAGTTTGTCCCAGTCAAGAGCCTCCCGCAGTTTGCGAGCGCGGCGGGCGGGACCCGCGGCCTGCGGCCCCGCGGGCGCTGGAAGGCGGCTTCATTCCCTGCGCCCAGCCTCGGACCGTGAAGTTCTCTCTAGCAACGCCAGTGGCGCTCCAAAGCCACAGGGCCCACGCTCTGAGGCGGCTGCAGGAAGGAGGAGTCCGGCGGTCCGGGGCGCTCCAGAGGGCTGCAGGCTTCTCCACGCAGAGCAGGGCGAACTTAGACGGCTCGGGGCAAAGAGCCACTGCAGCTAGTGCGGCGACCCTCAGCGTGCCAGCCTGCGGGCCTCCTGCGCCCCCGTCCCCGCAGCCGCGCAGCAATACACATTCGGCCACTTACTGTGCTTCCGCGGACCCGGGTGGACCCTGAACCAGCCGCCGAAAGTGCAGGGAGGCGTCGTTCACACCAGGAGGGTTTGGACACCCCAGTCTGGTGCAGTGTTGGGAAACCCCGGAGGAGGGGGTAGTGGATCAAATAGTGTCTTGGTATAAGTTTACCATTTTTTGACACCGGATGACTATTTCATTAAGTGAAAAAGAAAAATCTTCCAATGCTTAAGTAGACATGCACTTTGTAAAATTAAAAGAAAGAAGGGGGAAAAAGTAACCTTTCATCTCCTTCAGAATAAGCACATTAATCCAGCACCAGGCAGTTCCAAGTAGGAGATGGCCGCAGGGCCTAGTTAACTGGACAAAGTAGAAAACCTAGAGAAGGTTCATTGAGAAACCCGGTAGCAGGACATTTGGCACTGGACACCAGCAAGAAGGCCCTGGGGCTCTCCTGCACTACTTCTTTCTAGTGCTTATTGTGTGTTGGTTCCAAGCATATCTCCACCCTATCTCCAGGGGACCTCAAAACTAACAGATATGGATCAGTTACAGCTGCCATCTTCCCTAGGGCAAATTTGAGGACTAGAGGACTTTTTTTTTTTTTTTTTTTTGCCTTTGGTCTTTTAACTAGTAGCCCCCTCTTCAGCAATTCCACTTGCTAGATACTTATCAGAAGTGCTCTTTAAAAGGCTCTGGGTTAGTCATTTACTTTTTAATATGACCTGACATCATTCTAATATTCCCAAATATGTGCTTGTTGAAAGTTATCTTTAATTAAAAAGAACATTTGAAGTATCAAAGAAGAGGAGAGTCTCATACCCCAAAAGATAAACAAGTGACACCGGTCCTATTTACAACCAGATTTTCCCATTTTGTTGAAATTGTGCACTAATAAAGTTCAAACTTCCTCCTGCTCTTCTTCATTGCCTTCTGGGTTTTTATTTTTTTATTTTTTTAATGTTATTGTGCTCTCCAATGAAGCTTTCAAGATGGTAGAAGCATGGAGGACCCAGATAAGGAAGCAAAAGTCAATCTAAACACTCTGCTTCTGAGTAACTTCTTTAAGTTGGTGAACAAGTTAATATTAAGGTAGGATTTCATTTTTTATTTTGTTTCCATATGTCAATTAAGATTTTATTTTGTTTTTGTTTTTTTAATTTAAAAAACAGTAAAATATCTGTGCTGTTTCATTTTAACAACATTTTTATAGTTAATAAAAAGGATTTCATTTTCAAGGTATGTTAATTTCTTCAGCAAATACTACTGAAGTCATAATATATATAAGGCACTATGTTAAATGACTGGGCTCCCCAGAAATAGGCCTGCAAGTAGGGTTTAAGTGCAACTGGTTTTGATTGGGGAAGTTATCCCAGGAAATAGTACAAGAGAAATGGAAACGTGAGAAAGAAGGGGAGCAAAAAGTCATTGAGCAGGTTATCACTGTGGGACAAGTGGGACTCAATTCCCTGGGATACTGTGTAACTGCTGGAGCATCAGGGAGGGGTGATGATGCGCTTTCAGTGTGTCCCAGCACCAATGGAGAGAAAGCCCTTCTTTGGAACTGCAACTGCTGCTCCCCTGGTAACTTGAAGAATGTTTTCCCTTCCCACTATTACTTAAAGCTTAGTGGGAGGATCAGCGAGTTTCCATTAGCTCTGTTTCTCTAACCACTACAATACTAAGCTGACTCTACCTATATTAGCCTACAATACACATTTAGAAAAATGATGGGGGATTTGTCAGCAGTTTCTTTAATCAAAATTCATGACAACTGTTTATTTACTCTGTCTTACAGGTAATTGACCAAAGCAACATGGCTCCTAAATGGAAGGCCTCTATTGAAAGTGAATGAATTGACATGCCCTGGTAGAGTAGGGGTTAGGCTTAGTCTACATACATCACAAGGTCAGATGAACAACTAAATGAAATAAATGGGGTGCTTCTGCCTTCTCTCCCTGCCTGAATGCCTCTGCTCACCTTCATTCCTATCTGCACCTTTCCAAGAAAGGAAAGAAAGCAGGAAGGAAAGAAAGAAAGAAAAAGAAAATGAATGGACTGCCCTTCCTTTAAGGAAGGGATGTTATAGGAATCCTCCCTGTGCGATATTTGCTTAAATGTTGTTTACAGTCCTGGAGATTTTTTTTTTTTTTAATTTTAGAAAATAGTGACATTTTGACATTTGTAGTATGGCTGGTCAGAATTAGGGTAATGTCAGGTCAGACCGTAAAGTTGGTGGAGTTGGAACAAGAGTGCAGTGGAGAGCCATTTTATGCCTAAATATTTCAAAGTTATTAAGAAATAAACTCTTATATACTATGTTATATTTTTCTACCTTGACAAATATAACAATATTGAAAGATAAGAAAACCTGTCATTTTTCTATGACAAAAGTCAATAAAGTATCAAAAAACTGAATATATCATTATCCTTCCTAGATTTTCTGTTGTCAGGCAGGCTAAATGGATAAATACTTTTTAAAAGACATCATTCATACATTATGATACATTTATTCCATAAAATAGATTTACCCTCTTTTTCCATAAAATCATGAATACATTGCTATAATTAAGATTGTCACAAAATTTGTGTTCCAATGACAGCAATGATCTGAAGTTATGCTGTTCTATATGGAGCACCTAGACACATTGCAGTCATTTTATACAGCTATTGCACATTCTATACAGCTAGTATTTCAAGTGCTTAGTAGTATCATATGGAAAGTAACCACCATATTGGACAGCACAGATATAGAACATTTTTATCACAGAAACTTCTGTTGAACAGTACTGACAAAGAATTCGTATTCAAATTATATAAAAGTATGTATTTTCATCAAAAATAAAAAATTTTAAATTAACATCACTTTCCTACAGTTGTTTAAAGTTATTTTCTTCCAAGTGGTTCAAAGTTATCAGAATTAAAATGCAAACTACAAATTATGATTATGAATATTACCTTTAGATTAAAATTGTTCATAAAAGGTAGACTTTTTCATTTAATATTTGAAAAGTCAATTATACCTTAGTAAGTTTTAATAAAATAGAAACCTATTAGTGGCATGCACTGGTGGCCTAGTGAGTTAGTCCACTGTGGTGAAGTCCCCATAAATCCCAAAGTCCCTGGGGCGAGGGAAACAACCAAGAGGAACGACAAAATAGAATAAATAAAGAATACCTTCTTTTCTCTCTTCCTGCCTGCCTGCCTGCTAGCCTTCATTCCTGCCTGTACCTTTCCTTTAAAAAAAAAAAAGCCATTAGCAATTTTGGTTTTCAGTGTCCACTTAGCTGTCGATGTTAAGAATCAGTCTCCTGTTTCACATATGTTAAAATAACAGATCTATCCTTTAAACCATAATATTAGCTATTTAATGTTGTAAAATATTTCTCAGTCACTGCATTCATCTAGGTGCAAATACTATGCTAATTGTGACTTCCAGCAGAACTATAGAGTATGGAACAAGAAGAGAAACAAGAAAATTGATACTTGGTACTCCTGGGAAACACTACTCATTACTTAAGATTATTTGGTAGTCTTGCTATCTGAAGGATTTGATTTTTAATTAATGTGATTCTTTTTTTTACTACATGTCTTTACCGCTACCTTATCTACACACCTAGGAGTGTCCATCTACCTTGTAAGCAGCATACATCCCCATACCTTCACAGTGTTATTTCAAGGACATCAGACAAAAACCGTGGCAAAGCATTTTTCCAGGGCTTGATTTTAAGAATGGGTTTTCAGGGTTATGTTTTATGCTCCCTCAGGACAGAGAACCAGACCCCAAGTGACGGAGGTAACCATGTGTCCCTTAATCAATCTATTTGTATAGATTTGGCATGGGTAGGGCATGGGTTCAGGATGAGTGCCAGCTTACCAGTTCTGTAGGCAGAACTGCTAACTTTCCTTAAGGTGAGATAGTATCTTTGACAGCAGTAACTGTAAAATTTGTCCAGATCTCATAAGGTCAAATTAAAAGTAAAAAAGAAACAAAAAACAAAACAAATCAAACCATAGCCCATCGTACCTGTCTAAAATACTATATTGAGTTTGGAGGCCAACCACATGTACAAAGTTACACCCGCATGTACAAAACTTAATACAGCCAAAGAATCATCACACTTGCCAAAAGATCATATAAATTCCCACCAAAGTGGCTTAATTGGGGTTATACATGACCCAGCAGAAAAATATTGCTTCCCTTTTTTTTTTTCTATAGGCCTTGTCCAATAAGTATTTCCAGTTCTTAGAGGTACACTGAGATTGTGACAGAGTATTTTGCGATAATAAATGAATAGCATAAATAAACACCTTTGAATAGGTTTCCATAATGATGCATTCTCTTTTATTGATCAAAGAGATGTCTTGAGCAAAAACAAGAAAAGGAGGGAGCAAGAGAAGTAGGAAGTAAGGAGGAAAGAAAAGAGGGAAGGAGGGAGAAAAAAGAAGAAATCAGAGACAGACCTAGTTCAGATTTTGATTTGAGTCCCAACTTGATTGATTGATTTCCAATTATATTCATTCGTTCCATTTTTGAAATGTAGAAATGGTACACTGAAAGTTCTATGTGAAATCCTAGGTATTGAGCATACCTGAGAATTTATTATGTTGATCTCTGATTAAGGAACACTTTAGGTGAGCAGTACATCCCAGTTTCTGCCCACCCTACCTTCCTTGACCTCAGAGAAGTGCTTGAGCCATGGGGCAGCAGCGGAAAACTTGGACACAGTGGTATGAATATCCTCACCTTGCACACACAATCACCACTGGAATCTGCCTTAGTTTCAGTTAAGAGAAAAGAAAGTAGACTTCTCATCCAGGACTTCACTTCACAGCTTCTCTTAACTTTTGAATGTGTATACATGAAACTGAGTAGAATAAAATGAAAATGAAAAGCGCATCATTATATTTTCACTAGGGCCAGAATAAATCAGGTCATTTAAAATTTCACCAGTCAAGTCCTATTCTCACATGAACAAAAGAAAGAATGGGGACAGTTACCCTTTTTGGTAGCTTATCATATCCTACCTAAGGTCAGAACCTGTCATTGACCAAAGGCAAAGCTCATCCAAGCATAGTTCAAAGTCATTTTTGTATAAAGACTTAAATCAGTTGAATGACTTTTTAGATGCCTCAGGAATTCCTTCTCATGGTCTAAATAAAGAGGAGGAGGTAGTAGTTTAAGTTCTTTGGCCCACATTACTCTCAGAATATAAATTAATCTCCTGAAATGTTGATTCTAAGGCAATAAATTTGCACGATCTATTTAAAAACCTTAAATGTGACACTGTTAATCTTTGTGTCATTAGGAAGTCATGTACCTCCTCTGTGTTTCAGTTTCCTTATCTATAAAATGAAGTTAATAATTGTACCCACTTCACAGAGTTATTGTGGGGAGTGAATGAGCTAGTAATTTGAAGTGCTTACTACAGTTCCTGGTAAAACGTTAGTGATATATAAATTGCTATTATAATTAACCGCTGATTTTAAAATACTAGAGAGTGGTTACTATAAACAAAGATCTGTGCTCAGGTTCTATACAGGTGGAAATGAGATAGAAGTATCTGAACATTTAAATGGTGAGACCTCCAACAAAGGTTCCTGTCCTTTCTCATCAGACTCTTTCTGGACATATTGAGGTTCTATTAACTGACAGATCCAACACCAGACTTTATCCAGTAAAACTACATATTTTATCATGGTGGATCCTTCCTATTTGTTCATCTGTCAAATGAAAACAGTAATTTCTGTCTTGTCCACCTCATCTTATTATAAGGAAGTTAATCACAGTATGCATGAAAATTCTTTACACACAGTTCCTCAGTTACTAGACTTACAGTTTATTATATAGCTCTTCTATTTAATTTTACCAGATGGGACTAAAATTCACAATTTATAAGTAGATCATATTTTTATAAAATTTTGTTTCTGATTAGAACTTTATTCTTATTGCTTTTTTAAGTGAAATGGTTAGATAAGTTGATAGTCTCAAAAAAATTTTCTACTTAGTCTGGAATCAGTAGCAAGGTGGATCCTACATGGAGATTTCAACAAGCTAGGAATATAATTATTACAGCTATGTCTACACCTCTGCTCTCAGGAATAGTAAATATAGAAAGTGACCTGCTAGAGGGGCCTGGCAATTGTTTGAGTTCCATAATGTATCTGCTCTCTCTACAAGCTGTTTGTATACACTTAGGGACAAGGACCCAGATCTCTTGGTGACGTCCCTGCCCAGGTGAGTAGGACACCAGGGCTGCTTTACCAGGAGGGGCCCTGTGGGGAAATAGGTTTTGCTGTGCCATTTCCTTCTGCTCCTGCATCCTGGACAAGGGGAAACAACTGCCTGCACAAAAGCACCTCTCTGACCAGAATAGCCGGCCTGGCCCCAGGGGAACAGAAGAACCAGGGACAGGCTATTTCCTGTCTGGAAGCAGGCCTCCATCTACATCCCAGTGGCAGCAGTAAAGTTATAGACACAGTAACACCCCTCCCACATACATATTGGTGGTCATTTTCAGACTGATTCATCAAATAAAAAAATAAAAATTTTATCAGAGCCCACAGTGGTCACTGCATAGTCACTGTTTCTTTTGTTTAAGACACCAAGAAGTCCTAGAAGAAAATGTTTTCTGCAATCTCTTTTGGAAGTTGGGAAGTTTTTGAGATCTGCTGGCTCACTTGGTGAGTGTGAAATGACACCTTACCTTCTGAATACAGGCAGTTCAAAAGCACAGGCGCCAGCTGACTGAGCTGCAGCGACCGTTCATTAAAGGAGAGAGTTTCGGTCTTTGTGTCTCTCTTTTTACCTCAGCAGCTTTGGACTAATGCTTTATATTAGTTCCTGTACCTTTGTATGAGACAACTGTTTTTCTCAGAATATAGTTTGGAGGTTATTCATGTTTTTCAAAACTAAGGGTGGAAATCATGGTACTGAATTATGTTCCTGTGGATCTTATTTCCTTTTTATTTCACTTTCTTTAAAACAATTCCTTTGAAGTCAGTAGGTATGTTCCTTAAAGCTCTGTTTGACTAATACTATTAAGAAACGCTATGCTAACAATGTCAGATTAAATTATTGCAGCAGTGGTGTCCTAGATCCTGTGATTTGTAATATGGCTGAGCTTCCGCTAGAATATGAAAAGTCATTTCATTACCAACATCAAAGAAAAGATCATTTTTACTTTCTCTTCATCTTTGATACTTTAAAGTTTCCAAATAATAGATTTTGAATTAAAGATTCTAGACAGTCACTACTGTCATGATGAGACAAACCATAAAGGAAAACATCCAAAGTGACCTCAGTACAGGCACACCTTGCTTTAGGGTGCATCATGTTTTAGGCATCATTTTCTTTTATAAGTTGGAGGTTTGCGTCAGCTCTGTTGAGCAAATCCACTGGCAGCATTTTCTCAATAGCATCTGCTCACTTCATGTCTGTCACATTTAGCTAATTCTCACAATATTTCCTTCGCTTCATTGTTGATATTTGTTATGATGACCTGTTGATAGTGATCTTTTATGTTTTGTTACAATCGTCTGGGAGTGCTACAAATTATGCCCATATGAGATGCAGAACTTAACCAATACATACATATGTGTGTGCCCTAACTACTAAACTGGCTGACCATTCCTTCTTCTCTCTTCCTCTCTTTAGGCCTCCATATTCTCTGAGACACAACAATATTGAACTTTGCCAATTAATAACTTTGCAATGTTCCTTAAGTGTTCATATAAAGGAAGAGTCCCACATTTCTCACTTTAAATCAAAAGTGGATATGATTAAGCTAAGATTAAGCTAAGTGAAGAAGGCATGTCAAAAGTGATGATAGGCTGACAGCTAGACCTCTCACACAGTTAGCCAGGTTGTGAATGCAAAGGAAGAATTCTTAAGAAAATTAAAAGTGTTGCTTGCAAATACATGAATTATAAGAAAGTGAAACAGTCATTTTACTGATAAGGAGGAAGATTTATTGTCTGGAGAGAAGATCAAATCAACCACAACATTCCCTTAAGCCAAAATCTAATTCAAATCAAGACCCTAATGCTCATCAAATCTGTGAAGGTTGGGAAAGCTGAGGAAGCTGCAGAAGAAAAGTTGAAGCTAGCAGAGGTTGGGAGTGATTGTAGGGGGAAAAAACTCTACTACCACTGAAAAGTCCCAGCTCATAGCTCACCTGTCTTCCCTAATTAGCAATTTTAAGGTACATGATTATACAGTTTCTATGGAACGAGTGTATGATTCTCTCTGCCTGGGAACCACACTTTTGCATGATTGAACTTTTCCTATCCTTTGGTTCTAATTAATGCTGACTACTTGGGAAGGAATTCTATAAGCACACCCCACTGAATATGTATCTTCATCTTATTCTCTTTCTTAGCACTCTATTTCCTTTGTACGGTTTAATTCTATTAGAAAGGCAAGAGGGCCAATATTTTATATAATTCAATTACAGCATTTTCTCCCTGTTATTGGTACACCACTGTGGCCCCTACTAAAAGGACAGGGTGCTAATACCTCAGGAAAGAGGAACCTACACTGTGGAAGTTCATGTCAAAGAGATTAGGAGGTAGAAAGTCATCCCATTCCTGCCACAATGGAATACTGGAAGATAAAAGAAGTGTTCAAGTACATTTGAGTCAATGATCCAATTTCAGAGAATAGTCTAAGAAAATGCCCCACCTCTCATAAAAATCCCAAGTTCAACAAGGCACTGATGTAACCAGTTCAGTCACAATGCTCAGTAACTACCCAGGAAAGTAGCTAGATTTTGTCGAATGAATGATTTTGAATTATATATTTTGAGCAGCAGTGAATATCCCATGTTTTGATACGATGTGAGGCTTAGACTCACTACAGGACAATTACAATGTGATGTTTGGTAAAGATGATGACTTCTTTAGGACAGAGATTGTCTTTTTTCTTCTTTGAGTCCCCTTCAGAGCATCTTATTGCAATACTCCATCAGTCTTTGTTAATTGCTTAATAATGGACCAAAGATAAAAAATGACAGAAAAAGGAAAAACTAAAGAATGATAAATTCTAAAATTATGTCTATTTTTTTTCTTCAAAATGGGCCTTATAGCAAAAAAGATACTGGTAAATGGTAAAGACAGATACTGTCTTCTCAGTTCTGTATTTCAGTGCTATTTTAATATAGAAGAATAACCATGAAGGTAATTAGATTCCCAGAGGACATCTAAGATAAGAAAATCAGTATTTAACCTTAAGAAATAGGGCTTTGTGCTTAGATAATAACTTGTGTCATGTGCATCCTGGTCAGGGAATCTAATTTGATGTCTTGAAATCTTGATTAAATTTCTAGGTTGTATTCTGTTTCCCTAACTACAGATTTATCTGGATTTTTTGTTAACTGCTTGTTAGAAACTGGGGTCTCTACTCCTGCCTACCATACATATTTGTGAAATTACGTCGACCTACAATCAGCTTCCAGAATCAGCTCTTGTGAGTGGTTTTCTGCTCTCCTTATCCTCTGTCCCTTCAGATAGCTCCATGACCGCGCGCGCTCAGAGGCAGTTCCTGTTCTACCACTTGCTGGCAGAGTGACCTCTGGGCACATGAACCTCTATAACCCTGTTTCCGTTTAGGTTAAAGGACTACCAATACCTACCTTCACTGACTTATGAAAGCCTCAGGAGGACAAAATGAGATCTATATGAAACAGTTTATATAATCTAAAGTAATATACAGATGAAAATTGTATAAATAGCATCATAAGTTTATATTTTCTTCCTTTTCATAGGAAAAGATGAGAACAGAAAGATCAATGAATTTAGCAGGACTTTGGGTTAAAGATGGCATATTAAACCCACACTTATCTTTGCCTCCTGAATGCCCAAAATAATGATAATAAAGTAATGGGGCAGGTGGGAATGAAGCCATAAAGAAAAGGACTGGGAGAGGGAACAAGACCTAACATTTTGAAAATGGAAAAGAAGAAAGAAGAAATAACAGCAGAACAAGGAAAATGAACCCTAAACTGGCATTTGAGAAACCTCAAAAGACTTCCCATTTAAAGTACTGAAGTCCCAAAGGGTTTGGGGGTGGTGGTTGAAATGACCTGCATATATGAAGATTGGTTAAAAGCTTGTTAACGGTGCCCTCCAAACCATCCTTGTTCCACTTAGCAGAAGTAATTGCCTCTCATCTTCTCAGGTAACACATTGGCAATTACAGCAGAAAGTATCTATACTGGTTAGGGGCATCGGCACAGACAAGATGGGAATACCAGACTGAAGATGGAGCTTTAGTGACAATGTAAGTGTGAATTTTTAAACACCTCCACCTTTTCTTCCCACTCAGCTTCCAGACTATTAACAAAGGCTTTTATCCTCTAGAAGTTGGGAAGAGTCTTCTTTGAGGGATCTGACCAGTCAAAAGACAAGTTGCAGGTTCTGATATTGAAGGAGGCATTTTCCAGTGAAATTATTTAGTCCTAACTGAAGACAACAAACATCTCCCACTTACTTAGAACTCCCCATATGTACCATAATATCCCACTAAAAAATCTATTTAGAGCTCTACTGAGGTATAATGTACAACTACAAAATAATGTGCCAGTTTTATTATGAATATAGAACCTAAGACCACCTAAAATCTAAGGAAAATCTCTAATATAACACAAAAGAACAATAATACAGAAAAAACAATACTAGATGTTGAACAGGGATAGGAAAATTTAGACAAATCTATTATTCTCAAAACAAAACAAAAAAATAGAACCTCTTTAAAATAAAAGCAGGATGCTGTATGAAAGGAAATCCTAGTGACTCAACGAGCTCTTAGAAATTAATAATAATACACAAGAAATAAAAGATTCAATAGAAAGATTGGAAAATCAACTTGATAAATTCTCAAAATTAGGAAAGACATGGGAATGGAATATAGGAGAGATGAGAAAATGAGAAGATTAAGTCAGTAATATTTATCATCCAGAAAATGAAATTCCAGCAGGAAAGAAAAAAAAAAGTGGGTAAGAAATAATCAGAAAATAAACTGAGAAAAATCTCTAGACATGAAAGACCAGGGTTTCTAGATTGAAAGAGGCTTTTGAGTTCCCAGCATAGTAGAGGAAAATGGACCCACACTTTAAGCCCATGAGTGTGAAAAGATACCATAGTATCCAGAGAGGAAAAAAAATAGTGGCTTCAGAAAAACATTTATGAAAAGAATGACTTTGAATTTCTTAACAGTACTCAGAAGACTTAAAAACAAAGGAACCCACTGGACAATGGGGAGGAACACTTGGTGATTTGGTGGAGGGCAAGGTATGTTGAAATATATCTAAGAAATGGGGAACCTTACATAGGAAATTATTTTAATGTGTAGAATAATTACTGAAATAAAAATAATAAAAACAGTGAACAAAGACTTCAGTATTCTAAATGAAAACTATTTCCTATCTGGAACTGTATCTGATGTGAGGAGGAAATAAAAACATGTTCAAATATACAGGATTCCAGAAAAATTAACTTATTCTAAGGAAACAACTGGCATGCACACTATTCAAATGAGAGAGCAAACCAATAATTAAAAAGGCATTGAATTTTGAAAAATAAGGAATTCAACACACAAAGGGCAATGAGAATTTTCTGGATTGCATTTTAGAGAGCTCAGGATGGCAGCTGCACAGGGAAGAGGGTATGGATTCAGGATATTCACGGGAACTGTCTTCCAGAGGATGAATTAATAGGATACTTAATATGTTTGACATATTGAAAGTAGATTTATATATTTGTCAGTAGAGTTTGGAATGAATTAGTGATAGAAATTAAATGATTAGAAACTTAAGCCAGCAAAAAATTAAGTCTATTACTAATTCCAAAATATTGTGATCACAGAATACAATATGCTATGTCTAGCATTTAGATATCCTACTATTGTTAGCCATAAATATGTGACAAAGCATATCATACAAATTTATTTAGAGGATGGAAGCAGAGAAGTATGGTGTCTCTTCTGTCTGGGAGAAGAGGTGTGCCTTGGCTTGCACATTTTCCCCATTTTTGTGTTTAATTGTATAATCCAAGACCCTGGATATACGAATGGGTAATGGCTAGATCAGGTATTAATATGGAACTCTGACTTACAGTCTACAGCAGCTAATCCAAAAAAGTAACCTGTCATCCATAGTAACCAGTCCAAGGAGCCAACATACCATGAGTCAGACTTGCAGGAAATCAGACCATAAGCCTGTAACCATCACTCCAAGATGGCCATAAATTGATTAGGACCAACCAGTGAAAACTAAATATGCAGCCTAGCCAATACATAGGATGCCTCTTCTCCTTAGTCTACCTACAGAGCCCACTATCTGCAGGACATATCTCTAGTTTTCCCTTTTTTCTAATATAAAACTGTTCCATCAATACTCTGACTTCTTTTGAATACTGGACAAGCACATGTGATGGTGGTTATAGTGAGCTCTTAAGAAATATCCTTTCATCGTTCTTATTTAATTGACCTTTATTATTTTCACACACTATTTTGTAGCATTTCAAATTTTCGAAGATTGAAAACCATTCTAATTGCCACAAATTTATAACAACGAAACAGATGATGCATATACAAGACGACAATACTTTCTTGACAAATTCTTACATTTATTCACTGACATAGTATACTCTATTTCTGTATGCAAAGTACTGCCCTGGGTGTTATGGAAGACACAAAGATAAATTAGATGAATTGAGCATTTCACTTCATTGGATTTAATAATTTTAGAATTTCTTAAATTCATATAATCTACGTTATCCCAAATTTAGATACCACAATTAAAACTGTATGCATACATTTAAGACAATGAACATGATTTTAAAAAGCAAATTGCCAAAAAGAGAGGTTGTTGGTGTTATACTTGTAAGTTTTTTTTATTTAACATTGTCTCAAATTACACCATTTAAATTTTCTTAACTATCTTGGCATATATCTAGCACATTTTTTTTTCACCCCTTGAAATCTTCTCTTATGTTAACTATTACAAACATAAATGTTAAATGTTTTTCATTTATGCACATTTTCCTCTTTGTGCTCTAGAACTGAATTGCAAATGTCCTATGAAGGGGCACATATATGATTATAGAAAATTATTCTATTGAAAATAACAGTAGTTTTATAACTATTTAAATCTTAGAAAGAAAAAGAAATTGAGGTTGGGAAAACAGATGTATTCACTAAAAAATACGTGTTCACGTGGTATACTAGATTTTAGCAAGAGTCAAATAATGCAATCAGTGAGAATTTGACTAGTCCGTGAAGTTGTCAAAGGCATGTACGAATAATAGCTGGAAATTTGTTGTGGACACGAGGCTATTAAATCTGTCTCCTGCTGCATTCAATATGGCAGTAAAAACTATTATTAAATAACTGATTTTATAGCAACTGTTAAAATTATTTGGTCAAAGTATAAATTAAAGTTTATGATGGATGCAAATGTAAGTCTTAAAATGCATAATACTAATTTTTAACTTCCTTCCTAATTTTGAAATAGCCACTCAGAGGAAAGAACAGTGATTACCAAAATAAGAGCAAATTAATAAGTCTGCCAGGAAGACCACACATAAGCCTGAAATATTAAGTGTGATTTTTCTTTCAAAACACAGACCCCCCCACACACACACACAATTATCAGGGAAGTCTTCCCAAGCTATTGCACATAGCTGACATTAGCTGTAATGGGGGTTATACACATAAAATTGAGAACAAACTGATGGATATGAATGGTTAAGTCTGAACTCTTAGAGCCTTCTGTATCACATAGAGATGTGTGGAAATCTGGTCAACAAATACTGTAACTGATTAACCAACTGATTAACCAACTTTTCTAGTCTTTATTTGTACCCACCTCTAGTAGTTCTTGAAATAAAACTTGACAATCTGTAAAAGATAAGATTCTCTAGCAAACAAAATGTCTCAATGAATGTCTCCTTGATGCTTTTTTAGAAATGACGGATTTGTAGGCCTTGCCCTAAAAGTTAGTCTTTGAGGCTAGATTCTGGGAATGGTAGTTCCTAAAATTCTTCAAGTAATTAGGGGTTGGGGGACAGAGCAATCTTTAAAATAGTATTATCAACTTGTAATATCTATTTCAGTATTCTGCAAAAAAGTAAACCATAAAATATATTTGACAATAGATCACTTTTAAAGAATATTTTAAAATATATGTAAAATTTGGAAAGAGAAAATCCTAGCAGCATAAAATTGAAAACTACTCTGGAATTCATACAGTCTGAATTATGAAAATAATCTCTCTGATCATCCTTGGGGAGGTTAGTGAAATGGTAGATTAGTACATTCTCCTAACTACTGAATCTAATTTTTTGACAATGGAGACTGACAAGCTTCAAATTTGAAAATGCGTTTAAGATTTAGGACTTCTAATTTTTCTAAGTGTAGCTGTTCTGTCAATTCTTTCTCAGACAGTCATTTATCACCTGGTCATTGCACTTTGGACCAAATTCAGTGTGCCTGGCTTTCACTGAAAATACAGTGATTGCTGTGGAGCTTAGGGGCAGATTATTCTCTGATTCCAGACTCCGCTGCTCAGCTAGAGAACCAAGATTCAGTGAACTCTGCAACGTTTTCAAATTTTTGGCTCATGTTGATCTAGCAGACAACTGAAAAATTTTATTTTTAAAAATTCTGTTAAGCCATAATTTCACAATCTTGGGTTTGCAAAGTTGAATATGGAAGTCACTTAAATTGAGTTTGAGATCAGAGTGTTTGGTTCATTTTGGAGTCCATAATTCAGTTTATTGATCAGTGTCTCTCTCAGCTCATCTTATACTTTAATTTGATAGACATGCTAGTTCTGCCCTGATTGAAATTATTACTCAATACCTCAAATGAATGAGAGTCATAGGGACTTCTGACTAAGATGGCAACCTGGCAGGAGTGAGACTCATATCCTCCCCACAGGGCAACTAGAAATTCACCTATTTTCTAGGAACAAACATCAAGGAAAAGCAGACACATGCTGTAGAGACACAGCAGCAATCACAACAAAAGTTAGGTGAAATGTTTGGGTTCAAGTTACACAAAAGACTAAGAAATGGGGTTCCAGCCACGGCGGAGTGGGTATAACTATTCCCTTCCAGGAATCACAGAAGCAGCAGAGAACCCACCTATCGTGGCCCGGACATGGAATTGGAGGAGAAGGTCGAGGCACAGAGCAGAAGAGACATTAGTGCCCCGTTTGTTTGAACAGGAGGCACAATGAGAAAATTAAGCTGGGTACTGCCATAACCAGAAGGCAAGAGGGGTATCCCCACTTCACCCACCAGCTCCGAGTATTGGCCACAGGACCTACATACCAGAAATCATGTCAGCGGAAACTCCTACCCTCAGGCTTAAAGGGAGAACTGAGTCTCCCAGAGGGGAAACCATCCACACTACCCACTAGCACCACCTTGTGGGTATAGGTGAAACTGCAGCAGGATTGCCAATTGTCAACAGTAAAAGTGATGATTGTGGTAGTGAACTAGGAAGCTGAGGGAAAGGTCTGCATCCCCCACACAAACTCCAGCCCCATAAAATGAACTACTGGGGAACAACAGAGGGTTTACATAAGAAATTCGACAAATCCAACCAGTGGTGACACCACAAAACAAGAAATCTCACTGTATAAACCAAGGTGCAGTCTTAGTAAGTGCAAGTCAATACCCTACACAAGGCCATTACTGCAGAAAAACCTAAAACACATAAATATAAACAAAATGCCAAACAGAGAGAAGGCACAGAGAAATATACATGAAATGATGGACACAACGAAAAATCCTGGGAAAAATCTGAATTCAACAGATATCTGCAAACTACCTGAGGATGAATTTAGGGTAACAGTGATAAACATACTCATGGAAATCAAGAAAACAATAGAGGAAAAAAAAGAGAACAAAAAGAGAAGATATGAATCAGCTCAAAACAGCTGTCAAAGAAATAAAGAACATAATAGTTGAACTTAAGAATTCAATAGAGGAACTCAAGAATAGAATGGATGAAATCTTGGATAGAATCAGTGATTTAGAAGATAGGGCAGAGAAATGCACTCAAGCAAGCCATCAAAGGGATAAAAGAATGCAGAGAAATGAAAACAGAATTTGAGACCTATGGAATAAGATCAAAAGAGACAACATTAACTTTATAGGGGTCCCAGAACGGGAAGAGAGAGAAAAGGAGGCAGAAACTGTATTTGAAGAACTAATAGCTGAGAACTTTCTTAACCTGAAGAAGAAAGCAAGCTTCCAGACCCAGAAAGCTCAGAGTCCCTAATAAAAGAAACTCAAGCAGACCCAACTAAGACACATTGTCATTGCAATGACAAAAATACAAGATAAAGAAAAATCTTAAAAGCATCTGGAAACCAATGAGTAACTTACAAAGGAGTCCTCATAAGATTGTCAGTGATTTCTCAACTGAAACTGGATAGGCCAGGAAGGAAAACATGATATATTTAAAACTCTGAAAGAAAAGGATTATCAAACTAGGATAATGTACTCTGCAAGATTACCATTCAGAACTGAAGAAGCGATTAAAAAAAAAAACTACAACTTTTCCAGAGAACAAAAAGTTCAAGGAATTTATCACCACAGAATTAGTTTTATAAAAATTACTAAAAGATGCTATATAAAGTGTAAAGAAATCCCACCTAAAAACAGTAAGAGAGCAGATTTTAAAAGTAGGGATGAGAAGAGAACAAAAATTGGGTGGTTATAATGAGTGACAAATTTCTGTTTTCAAATAAAAATAGGAAATAAGCATAAAATTCTTAATGCTAGCTTTAGAATAACCTCAAATTACATCTCCAGGGAAAAATCGAAGAAGAAAACAAAAAGGGAAATCAATAAAACACAGCCACAACCAATTCACCTAAGATGATAAAGAGAAGAACAAAGCCAGTCTGGTACAACACACAGAAGACAAATTACAAAATGACACTAAGCAGCTTAATAGCAACAATTACTCTAAATGTTAATGAACTGATTCACCAGTCAAATGACACAGAGTGATCAAATGAATTAAAAAGCTTAACTTACCCTTCTGCTGCATTCAAGAAACTCGCCTTCTTTCAAAAGATAAGGACTCAAATTCAGTGGTTTAAAGACAATCCTACAGTCAAATGGCGATCACAAGAAAAGCAGGAACAGCCATGTTTATATCTGATAAAACACTTCCAACTAAAAAGTATTACAAAAGACAGAGATAAACATTATATAATGATTAAGGGGTCAATCCAGCAAGAAGAAATAACGTTCATAAGCATGCATGCACCAAATGAAGAAGTATCAAAATATATTAAGCAAGTATTATTAGGATTGATGAGAGACTTCCATAGCAACACAATCATTGTAGGAGACATCACACCTCACTTTCAACAATGGACAGATCAACCAGGCAGAAAAGTAACAGGGAAACAGTTGCTTTAAATGATCATTTAGAACAGTTAGGTCTAATAGACATATACTGAACACTTCATCCAATGACTACAGATAACACTTTCTTCTCAAGTGTGCATGGAACATTTTCAAGGATAGATCACATGCTGGGATACAAAAAAAAGTCCCAACAAATTTACAAAGATTGAAATCATGCCAAGCATCTTCTCTGAACATAATAGCTTAAAACTAGAAATCAACCTCAGAAAGAAATCTAAAACACCTCAAATAAATTGGTGACTAAATAATATGCTTCTGAATGATTCTTGGGTACAAGAAGAAATCAAAAAGGAACTTAAAAAATATTTAGAGACAAGTGAGAATGAAGACATGAACTACCAGAATCTATGGGAAGGAGTGAAAGCAGTACTAAGAGGGAAGTTCATTGCAATCCTAGCCAACCTCAAGAAATGAGAAAAATCACACATAAGCAATCTGATCCTACATTGAAAACAACTAGAGAAAGAAGAAAAACTAAAGACAAAAATCAGTAGAAGAAAGAAAATAATGAAAATTCGAGCAGAAATAAATAGAAAACAAAAAGAAAACCCAGATGATCGATGAAACCAAAAGTTGTTTCTTTGAAAAGCTAAATAAAATTGACAAACCATTGGCTAGACTCACAAAGAACAAAAGAGAAAATTCTCACAACAAGAATCAGAAGTGAAAGGGGAGAAGTTAACAGATTTCTAGAAAACTACAGTCTACCAAGACTGAACCTGGAAGAATTGGAAAATCTGAACAGAGTAACGACAAGCAAAGAAATGAAGATGTAATCAAAATTTCCCTAAAAATAAAAGCCCTGGTCCAGATGGCTTTTCTAGTGAGTTCTACCAAACTTTCAGAGAAGAATTGATACCTATTCTTCCCAAAGTCTTCCAAAATCTTAAAAAACAGGGAACACTCTCAAATATTTCCTACAATGCTAACATCACAACAAAAGCTGATACAGACATCACCAAGAAAGAAAATTACAGACCTAATTAAGAGATCTAATTAATATAGAGCCAAAAATTTTCAACAAAATATTAGCAAACCAAATCCAACAATGCATCAAAAAGATCATCCATCAAGACCAAGTGGGATTTACCCCAGTGATGCAAGAATGGTTCAACATACATACATCCACTATTGTATTACACCATACCAATAAGGATAACAAGAAAAAAACTTCATGATTTATCAATAGATGCAGAGAAAGCATTTGACAAGATTCAGCACCCATTTATGATTCTTAAGAAATGCATAAAATGGAGATAGAGGGTACATACTGCAACTTAATAAAGGCCATATTCAACAAACCCACAGCCAACATTATAGTCAATGGCAAAAAATTAATAGCATTTCCTCTAAGGTTAAGATCAAGGCAAGACTGTCCACTCTCACCACTGCTATTTAACATTGTATCCGAGGTCTTAGTCAAAGCAATTCGGCAAGAAAAAGAAATAAAAGGATCCAAATTGGAAAGGAGGAAGTAAAATACTCATTTTTTGCAGATGACATGATTATATATATTGAAAACTCTAAAAACTCTGTCAAAATATTACTAGAACTAATCAACACAGCTAAGTGGCAGGCTACAATATCAATGCACAAAAATCTGTCACATTCTTATATGCAGACAACACTCTAGAAAAAATTAATTCAAGACAATCACATCATTTAAAATAGAAGTAAAAAGTTTCAGGTACCTTGGAATAGTCTTAACAAAGGAAGTGAAAGCCCTGTACAATGAAAACTAAAAGTCCTTCTTAAAGGAAATAGAGGAGGATACAAAGAGATGGAAAATCATCTCCTGCTCATGGTTGGGAAGAATCAGCATCATCAAAATGGTCATCTTACCTAAAGCAATATACAGATTTAATGCAATCCCCATTAAAATATCTCAGGTTATTTCCAGGAAACAAAGAAAAATCTTAAAATTTGTATGAAATAACAAAAGGCCATGAATAATCAAAGTGATTATTAGAAAAAACAGTGAATCTGAAGGGATTACACACCCAGACATTGTGCTATACTGCAAAGCGATGGTGATCAAAACAGTGTGGTGCTGGAATGCTAACAATGGCACAGACCTATGGAATAGAACTGAGTCACCAGAAACTGACCCACTCACATACAATCAGTAAATCTACAACACAGGAGCCAAAAGCATATGATGGAGAAAGGAAAGTCCTTTCAATATAGTGTTCGGATAACTGGACAGCCACGTGCAAAACAACGAAGCTATCTCACTCTCTAACACTGCTCACAAAAGTTAACTTAAAATGGACTAGGGAATTGTACATAAGATCAAATAATAAAATTCTTGAAAGACAACACAGGAAAGACATTTCATGATATCAGCCTTAGGGAGGACTTTGGACTCAACTCCAGCATCATGGGAAACAAAAAGAAAAAGAAACAACTGGGACAACATCAAACTAAAAAGTTTCTTAACAGAAAAAGAAAGCATCACCAAAACCAAAAGAAAACCTACCAACTGGTAAAAGATACATGCATTTCATATTTCTGACAGGGGCTTAATATCTAAAATATAATAAGAACACATAAAATACAATAACAAAAAAATCCAATCCAATAAATTTTTTTTTAATTGGAGAGATTTTTCCAAAGAGGATAAACAGGTAGCCAACAGGTATATGAAAAGATGTTCCTACTCCCTGACTATCAGGGAAATGCAGATTAAAGAAACAATAAGGTATAACCTTACACCTGAGAGACTGGCTATTATCCAAAAGTATGAAACAACAGATGTTGGCAAAGATGTGATGTAAAGGGAACACTTTTACCCTGTTTGTGAAAATCAAATTTGTGCAACCCCTATGGAAAACAGTTTTTGAGATTCCTCAAAAAGTTGAAGATGGAAGTCCCATATAATCTGGCCATCCCACTTCTGGATATTTACCTAAAAGAAACAAAATTCTCAGGAAGTTATGTGCTCCCAAGTTTACTGCAGCCCTATTCACAATAGCTAACAATTAGGAGCTACCTAAGTGCCCAACAACAGATGAATGGATAAAGAAGATGTGATACACACATGCAATGGAATACTACACAATCCTTAGAAGAAATGAAATCCCATCAGGCATTTGAATCAACAAGGATGGAATTAGAGGGGATTATGCTGAATGAAATAAGTCAAAAGAAGAAAGTTAGATACCAGATGACCTCACTCATAGTGGAACTGAATAGCCAAAATAAAAGAACAGACGAATCAAAACTAACTCTTGGACACTTGTAACAGAACTGAGGTTACCAACAGGAAATGGGACAGGATGTGGGAGGCGGGGGTGCAAATGATAGTGGAGCCCACCTGGACATTGGTGAAGAATACTTGGTGAACTGGTGGAGGGCAGGGTATATTAACATATATTGAGGAATGGGGAACCTGTACATATGTGTAATGTGTAAAAATAAAAATATAATAATAAATAAAAAAGAAATGAAAGAGCGTCGTAGGTCCCCTAAAGATTTTCTCTGAATAAATAATGACCATTAGTCCCTTCACTCTAGTTTTCACCCTGTCACACATCTGCCACATTTCTAACTGTTCAGCCCACCTTGTTAACATAAACACTACAGGAAACTTTTTTAGGCTGCTTTCTGAAAATTATATTATTTCACATTACCCAAAATTCTGTACTGCAACATATATTTTACTTCATATGGTCTGAATATTTCATATAAAAATTTAATTGGCAAGGTATATATTGTTCATTTTACAACTTAACTTTTTTCTCTACATAGAAATTCACCAATATGAAATTTTGTATGATTCTGTTTTCTAAACTGCCGCCAGCATGCATTATCTACCATCAAGACAAGATTCTAGCCAATCCAAAGGTTAGTGTTTAACAGACATTTGCTAAGTCACTGCATTTCAATTGCTTTAGCACATTTTAATTAGGAGGACTTTGAAATGAGAAAGAAAAAGAGTGGGAATCAGGTGATGCAAAAAGAAAACAGCATGCAGTGTAGGGGTATGAGAAACATCTTTGTACAACGTAAAAAACACCTAATAGGAATCAGGAACAATTTGATTCTACCTTCAACTCAAAGTAAATGTCTACATTACATACACATGGGTATTCTAAAACCTAGAGTTTAAGCAGAAAATTCTGAAAGTCTCAAGGATTATGAATAGGATCCTATGTGAGATAGGTCCCTAAAGTAATATTCTAATAGTGAAAATGTAACTTATGCCAGTATTTCTATAAACTGTCTCTCTCAGTATTTCTGCTCTACTTTTTCTTTCTCCTGATTCCATTCCTAGGTAAGAATTTTCCTTTTGGGGGCAAGGTATCTGAAGGATCACACAAAGCCCAGGCTAGGAAAGATGCGGTGATGTTTCCTCTCATTAATTCCGCCTAGTGTGCCAGCTGAATAATGACCTCCTAAAGATATTAGGCCTTAACTCTTGAAACCAAAGAAGAAAGGGTCTTTGCAGTTGGGATCATGTTAAGGATTTGATATGGGGAAATTATCCTGAATTTTCTGTGTGACCTCAAATGCATCCACAAGGGCCCTTATAAGAAGGAAGGCAGAGGAAGATTACATATTCACAACATAGGAGGCAATGTGATTGCAGAGTCAGAGATGGGCATGATAGTGCCACAAGTGCAGGAATGCCTGCAACCACAGAATCTGGGAGGGACAAGGACAAATTTTCTCCTAGAACCTCCAGAGGCGGGCATGAATCTGCTGATACCTTGATTTGGGCTCAGCGAAACCAATTGCAGATTTCAAGAACCATGAAAGAATCAATATCTATTGCTTTAAGCAACCAAGGTTTTTACAGAAACCATGAGAAATGAATTCATCAGGTAATCTGGGTCACTCTGATCTGGCCATCCCGAGTCACATGACCAGCTCTAAACCAATCACTGAATACTGACGAATTGCACATACGCTTCTTTCTGATTGCCTGGGCAGAGCCTTTCAGGAGGCAAATCAACATAAATGCTGAAGGAGAAGATTGCTCAAAATGAAGGCATAGATACCTATTTCATGTTTAAATTAAGAAGAGAGAAGGTCAGTGAAGAGTTAATATTGATATGTAAGACTATTACAACATGGTTTCACTTGACCTCTTTTTGTCAGGGTGATAATGTAACAGAAGCAGTGTATTTTATAGGGATACTTTGAGATGCATAAGCACTACTTGTTAAGAACAGATTTGGGATTCTTGCCAATGGCCGAACCTTCTCCAGTTCTAACACATAGATTAGAAAAGTTGTGCACTAAGGCCATACATATTATTCCAAATAAAGTGTATATGATATTACGATAGGATATCTTTCTTTAACTTTCTAATATTGGTTCTGATTTGTCTAAAAAATAAATGTATTGACAATGTCTGCTGCAGTAAGAGTCTGAGCCAGAGTCTGCCGTGTGAAGTCTGTAGTTCTTCATGCACAGGAATCTGTGAATTGTAACTGACTGGCCTATAGACAGTTCAAAATGACTCTCCCTCTTATGGTTTCTATGACCTTGGGAGAATTACTCATGCTTTCCTAATGTCAGTTTCTTCTATGTAAAATCCATAATTTACAGGACTTGTTTTTTTAATTATCTAAAAAAAAAAAAAAAAATGTATGAAGGCATCCAGCAAGATACCTAGCATAAATATGCAACTAATTTTCTTTTATAAACCTATAATCTAATAGCACAGTTATTTCTGTCATCTGTCTTCTTTTCACCACACTGAAACTCTTTCAATGACCCATTTCAGTTTCTCAGTATCTACAAGTTCTTTTCATTTGGCTTATCATATTGATTCACTGGAGGACCTGAAGTCAAGTAAAGTTTAAACGCTTTACAATATTCTTCCCCCTTTGGAAACTTTGTAAAATTTAAAATAAGTTTCAGTATTGAACCATGCAGAACTCTACCTGATTATTTATTTCCAAATGTTTTTGATGTTAATACATTTTTTCCCCCTAGGACCGAATATCACAGCACATCTCCCCAACCTGAGATGGCTCATTTGCCCTTCTTTTGAAGCTGTCAGATTTTATTTTGAAGGTTTAAATTAATTGGATCTATTTGTTTTCCCTTAGCTCTTTCATTATTTACTCTCAAAAATTCTAGTAGATAAGTCAGGCATAATTTCCCTTTATGTACATTTTGCTGGAGGGAAGAGAAAAACTGGCATTATTTGATCCAGAGGGAGGAGAAGTCCCCAATTAGGAAGAAGATTAGCTCCTGTGTCCCTGCTTTCCTAACAAGCAATGCCACAGCAATTCTGAGTTCCTTCCTTCCTCTGGAAAATCTTTGACTAGGTTGAACAGGTTTGAGGGATCCTATTTCTCTGTCTTTACCAGGAAATTTTAGAACTCATTTGCATGGCATATAATTGCTGACCATTGTTACTTAATGACTGTCTGCTTACATCTGGGTAGCTGTCATTCCAAACATAAGCCACATTTAAATAACTACATTGTACTTGGCTTCTGGGACTGAGGAGAGAGAGAGATAAAGATGATTTTTATAGGTATAATTTAAATGCTAAAACTTAAATAAAAGTTTACGACTTGATGATGGGTTTTATTCACTTTGTATTTGTAATTTATACCTGGTTGAATAAGATTTCACCTGTGATTACCATGCATTCTAGAAATGGGCATGCCAAAATTCCAAACCCTAAAAGTGGTGAAACTTTGATAAATATTTAAAGTTCTCATTTTTCTACACCTATTTCTTAGGCTTCCTGTATTTAAGAAATGCCATATAAGTTCAAACTGGAAATATATACAATAACAGAAAAAATTTAATTAAAGCTTTATATTAATACAATAGAATGCAATTATCCTATTCCATTTGCATTTGCACTCCCTTTTCATGGGATACTACCTTAGAAGTGTATACCAATTTTTCTAATTATCTATTTTTGTATTCTTTTGGCAATGAGTCATCTTTTTGACTCAGTTCCAGTCTTAACCAAAAATTGTATTCTAGTACCTAGGTAGAAGGTTACCTCATTGAGAAACAAGTGTGACTTTAATTAAAAGAATACCGATTACATTTTCACTTTGCTCTTCCGAGAGTCTGGCTTTACTGCTAATAGTCAACTTAAAATTGAATTGAAAGTCTCTTTAAAAAGTAAGGAATTACTATCATGTATGTAGGGGCAATCAAACAATAGCCTAAAAGTATCTGAATACACAAATGAATGTGAATATGAGAGGGTAGAATATTCTTCAGTATTTTATCTCAGAGACTGGATAATAAAAATATGGTATAATGGGAAAAAAAGGTAAAATTCCTTTAGGTGGGCTGACCACATGTACCGTTTTAAGTGAGACAGTACCATTCATTTCATATTTCCCAACCATCCAATCATTTAAATATAAATGTCAATTTTGTCCCATTTTTTAGTAAACCAGGGTCATCTTTAACATGGGCAAAAGGGACAGCTGATTTGCTCCGAACCAAGGATCTAGAGGGGGCCCCCAAAGCCGTTGCCTCTTTTGTCCTGCATTAAAAATGGTCTTTGCTGATGCTGACTGAGGTGGGCAGTGGCCACTACTGCTGTTCCTGTTTCCTGTGAAGAAACAGGAGCCTGGTGAGAAGAGGATTCCACCCAAACCCAAGCATACCTGTTTCTTCACTGCAGTGTGGTGGAGCTGCAAGTAAGTCCTACCGGGCTGTTTCTGACACTGTAGGGGTTATCTCTGTTACTTTGGGGGTTATTGGGCATTTCTGGCACTGGTATAGTTAAAGCAGCAAATGTTTTAGGTTTGGTAGGACATTTAGAGAAGAGCTTATAGAAATCCCAGATTTGCTTTTTATCTAAGGTGCCACAATTCATTGCATGGGACTACATGTTGTTATTATGCAGTTGTCCATTGCATAGTACTTGTTGCTGGCCTGGTTGCTATGCTCTTACTTGGATTGCTTGGCCTCCTTCCCTTCCCTCAGTTGCCAGTACATAACTCTATCCCATTTTTGCCATCCCAAATGTCTTGTTTTTATCTCAAGGAAATATGGTCAGCCTACTCAAGATAAAAAGGGATTATGTAAAGAACTGTGAACGATTATAAAATATGGGAATTCAGGATTTAACAAAGCAATTGCAATGTGTTTAGCCCCTTATAGAGAGTGATTGATACTTATGTGATATCAAATAAGCAACCTGATTACAAGGAAATTACCATTTCCCTGAAGGAGTTTCTTGGGGATTATAGCCTTAGCAGGATAGAGGAATTCCAGGCCATAGAAAAGGAGACATCTGGTGTCTTCTGAGTGTCAGCCAGTGTCATCTAAGACCATGGTTAAAGAGATAGGATCAGCAAGTTGCTAGGCACAGATAAAGTCCTATTTACAGTAATTAAAGTTAGCAGGTAATAAGGACTTTGTCACTGGAAAGAAGATTGGACAAAAGTAACACGTTTATATTTTATTGCTTCAAAGTCTTTAAACATACACATAAACACAATACTGAAAAGGTTCTGAGTGTAGGTATATGAAGGCTCAAACTGAGTAATGTGTTTAAATTCTCTTCCATCCTAATGAGAAGAATAAATTTATGTTAAATATAATGAATGCAGTCAAAGTTTAAGGATTATAAATTATGCTGCCTGGCATCAGTAATTTTTAGATGTTTTCCTCTATATTATCCCATGATATGTCAAGAAATTAAAGATAAGTACTCATAGTTTTGCCATTATTTTCATAGATTTGTATGTATAAAGATTACATTTAGATACATATACATCTTGTACTGTATTCTTCTTTTTCTTAGTTCTCAAATCTGAGCAATCTAACCAGTGATGTATGATCTATGTAACCAAAGCCATTCCTCACTATTTACCTAAAGGAAGCCTGGGCTGCATATCAGAAATGGAGTGTAGTTAATCTTTCTGGTGTTATCAGTGAGGTCTCAAAGCTAGCAAACCCCTTAGGAAGGGATCTAAGTAATTCCTTTTCTGTGATCCTTTTAATCAAAACTAAAGACCCAGGCTTGAAGAGAATGGCACAGAATTTTTAATCCACTATGGCTAGTCTGTATATTGTTCTTACAATCTTTATATTCTAACTCAAGCCTATTCCTTTCCCCTCCATCAGAACTACAAACCAGTGGACCTCATGTGTGCCATAAGAGAAGCTCTCCAAGTGTGTTATAGTCTAAAGAGAAGCTTCTATTCAATTTAAATGTCAAAAGAGATTAATCTCGGTTTCCATGTTTACCCTGTCTATAAAAGACACAGTTCTATGCTAAGTTCATTATTGCTATTGTTGGTCATATACTTTGCTATTGAAATAGGATCAAAATTATAGGAGAAGACCTAGAAAAGTTCTTTCTAACTCATGTATGTTCTCCCAGCTATAAAATGTCTTCTTAAAGATAGGTGCATTTTCAAAGTCTATTTTAGGCATGGATAACTGGGAAGAGCATACAAGACCACTTTATATATGCACTTATTTACACTTTTGTTGTTTTCTCTAGTCTGCCATTCACAATTCTTTACCTTCTCCTCTTTGCTCTCCTCCAAGTGGATTGGAATAATTTTTTTACATGGTAGACACAACTAAATTTAGACCTCATTTCCAGGAGTGTTTATAGCCAACTGTCTTCTATTAAGTGATTACTGGTTTTTTATCATTTGGATTCCTCAGAAGGATAAAACTCTATTCTTGTTTAAATTTGAAATCAGTTTGGAAAAGTTAAAATCAGAGAGGTTTTCTCTTATTTTATTATTGAACATTGTTGCTTTTGGAAAATGATCATGTTCATTTTATCCACTCCTTTTAGTTCCTGCTTTATGTGAAAACACTGGGTTTTCATATAAAAATGAAATTCTAATGAAAGACATACATCTAAATAATAATAATTCAGAACAAAAAGTAATATAAAAGAGACATGATCAACCACTATTGGATGAAAGGAAATAGAAATTAAAACTAGTGGAGAAAGGACAGAATTGATAAGAAAAACAAAATGTGGCAATTGAGGTAGGCCTTAAATAATGGATAGTGATATTTAAGTAACTACATATCTTTGGATTTATCTGATGTCAATATTATAAATAAATTTAATTATATATGTGTGTGTTAATGGAAATAAATGATCAGACTAAACTGTTTTCCTTCCCAGTTTTTATGACACTCAAAGAATAAAACAGAAAATGTTCCTCTAATCTACTGATAAATTAAAGCTTTCCTGGCCTTAAGTAAGTGTGACTAGTTTTGGAGATTGCCAATGACGTAAGCTCTAGATAGAATAAGCTATCAAATATGCTGAGAACCCTCAGCAGGAAGTATTGGGTTGAGGGGAATGGAGCAAGTTCTGGGTCTTACATGAGGGGAAGGGTATTCCATAGACTAAGACAAACATGTCCAAGTGTCCTGGCAAAAGTGTCCTATTTCTTGTAACCTCCAGGGGATGGAACAGCATCAAGATGAAGCAGGTAACTCACCTGAGAGATCACCTAAGAGAAGGTCAGACTTTTATTTCTTAGTAACAACATGGAAACTACAGAAAGTATATTAGCCATATTTTCTTTTATTCTATATTTTGAGAATGTGAGGCCTTGTGGTCTCTGCAGAGATGCCCTTACTGTCCCCACTCACTACTGCCATCCCCCCAGGGTCTGTCAACTCCTAGAGATAGGAAATGACTCTTTTCATTTGCAAACCAGTCAATCTAGAGTCCATATCCCCAACACTTCCTATATCAGGCTCTTTACTCAACCCCAGTGTCAAGTACCAGACAAACAGGGTCAGCTCTTAATACCTAGAGTCCTGAAATCATTCAAACTAGCCAATCCAGAATCTTCTTATGCTGACTTGCCTGTTCTTCCCAAGAAAAGTATACTGAAGGCTCTTATCCAAGTCCTCCTTTCATGCTCTTTGGTCACTAACTCTGGTGCTCCCCGTGTTCTTGTGAGATATGTCATTCCTCCTGCCTCTAGGGGACTGTGAATGTAAACTTCTTCTTTCATTACAGGCATTTCCATGTCTTACCATACTGATTAAAGCAAATCCTAGGCACCATTAAAAGAGAGACACAGGATCCAAAGAGACTATAAGGAGGAGACTTCTGGAATGATGGAGTGAGGACTTCAACAAATCCACCCATCCATGAAAGCTATAAAAGCAAAGGAAATTGTCAAAATGAACTTTTTCAGAATTCTAAAAATGAACTGAAATCTTGCTATTATCTGAGACTGATTTATTAAAGAAAATCTGCAGAAATATTGTAAGAACAACAGAGCTTTTGACAACCCCTGGTATTTTTTTTTTCAAGAGCGAAAAGGAGAAGAGAAATAAGTCTTTTGAAGATAGGAAAGAAGGACGGAATAGGAAAAAGTAATTTTTTAATTATTATTGTTAATATTTCGGTTGTTCCCTGGCCCAGGGTCATGGGGCTTTGCATGGTCTATACTATAACTGCCAGCTTAGTGCCTGAATTTGTGCTTTTTAATTTTTAATTTGTGCTTTTTAATTTGTGCACCAAATTTGTGCTTTTTAAACTTAATCTATTTCCATTCATCTCCCTACTTCTATTGTAAACTTGAAAATTAGTTGTCTTATAATCCCAAGAGGAGGCAGGCAGGGTTTGAAGCCCCTAATGAAGTCCCATTCCCATATCTTTGTTACTATTTGATTTGTCTCTCAACTTTCTGAAAGTCCCCATTCATGAGGTGTTGTTATTATCTTACCTAACTTAGGACACTGAGAACATTTTTCAAAAATAAACAGTAGCGATTATCTAATATCATCTCTAATCGAGGCTGTGATACCAGTTGGAACAAGTAATAGATGCTCAGTAAGTTAAAAATAACATTTTGAGAATAAAGGGCTTTAAAAAGCTTTTTCCTATCCTTGGCTATTTTGAAGAACACACACATAGAGTACTGCTGTGTGCATGTCCAGGAAATTCCTGAGAGTTCTAATCTCTGACCTTTGGCCAAACTTGAGGCCTTAAATAAGTGGAAGATGAAGGCTGGACCAGAGTTTTAAACTGCCTGAGTGTTGAAGGTGTCCCCAACATACACAGAGGCCCTCATGAAAGGCTGGAAAATTTATTGGTTCAATCTACATAAGAAAGTCTCTGACCAATGCTAAGAACAAAAATAATAAAGCATAAACTTCAGTGGCTGCACCCTACAGGGGATAAAGTTTTTATAGAATTAGTCCAGGAGAATCACTAAACAAATATCATAAATAATAGGAATAACAAAATCCAGTAATAGCAATAAATTTGGGACATAACTTATTACTAGAATTACCACATTATATGAAATGTTCAGCTTTTGAAGAAACATTATAAGAGTAAGATATGAAAAGAAACAGAAAGATATGACCATATACAGGAAATAAAGCATTCAATTATCCCTGAGAAGTCCTTGAGTTAGCTTTACTAGATAAAGATTTTAAATCAGTTATGTTAAATATGTCCAAAGAACTAAAGGACAAAATATCTACATTCAAGAAAAATATGAAAAGTGTGTGTCAACGTGGAGAATAATAACAGAGAAAGCTTATTTTAAAAATAAATATAAACTCTAGAGTTGTAAAATATAATAAATTAAATGAAAAATTTGCTAGAGTTCAATAACAAATTTGAGTTGGCAGAATAAAGAATCAGAAAATTTGAGAATAAGTCAATTGAAATTGTTTGAGTCACATAAAAAATGAAGAAAAATGATCAGAGCCTAAGAGATCTGTGACATAGCAAGAAATGGGCCCAAAAAATACTTAATGGGAATTCCAGGAAAGGTGCTAGAGAAAAGGGGCAGAATAGATATTAAAGAAATTATGGTGGAAAACTACCCAAATCTGATTATAAGAAATTAATCTTCTCATCCATGAGACTCAATGAATTCAGACTATATACATTCAATGACTCCATGCATAGACCATTATGATCAAATTGAGAGAATCTTGAAAACATGATTCATGATATACAAAGGATGATCAATGAGATTGACAGCTGCCTTCTCATTAGAAACTGCAGACATCAGAAGAGAGTTAGAAAATATATTTAAGTACTGAAAGAAAAATACAATTAATCATGATTTGTACTTTCATAAAAACTAACCATCAGAAATAAAGGATTAATTAAAACATCCACACAAACAAAAAGACAAAAAAACTGGATAATTTGTTGCTAGCAGTAAAAATGTCTATTCTTCAAGAAACTGTAAAGAAATTTTCCAGACTGAAGGACTCTAAGTAGTTTCTTGAATTAACATGAAGAAATACAAAGTATCATTAAAAAAGTAACTACAAAAGTAAATTAAAAGGCAGTATGAATGTATTTTTATCATTCATTTCTTCTGATTCAAAACACAACTGCATAAAAATATTTTCAAAATTATGTTGATGGATTTATGCACATTAAAAGAATGAATAAAATACACACTGAAATATCTAATTAATATAATTGCAGGCATGATTGTGTTGATAGTTTCATGGGTTTATGTACAAAATCAAATGCATCGAATTGTTTGCAATAAATATGTGCACCAATTATACCTCAATAAAACTGTTTTAAAATCTGTAATCAAAGAATAAAATAACAAGGACATTAGACAATAATAGCAAAATGGAAGCTATAAAACTTATTTTGTCAGTAACTATATCACATATAGTTAGATTAAAAACTCCAATTAAAGGTAGAGATTGGCAAAATGGATTTTTACTATCATGTTCTAACTCTGATGATCACAAGAGATATATTTTAAATTAAGAGACACAAATTGAATATGAAAAAATATAAAATAATATATTGGGTAAACAGCAACCATGAAAGAGCTAGAATTATGTATATGCTAATAGCAATGAGAATAAATGCTAAGAAAAGAAACGTAACTTGAGAAAAAGCAATTGATTTTGTAATGATGAAAAGGCCAATCTATCTTAAAAATAAAAAGTAATACATACATTTATCTATGTATAATTTATAATAAATATAAATGATAAGTATATAAAATTTATTATAAATATAAAAGTAAAACATAATTGAAATGAAAAATAGAAAACTCAGCATTAATAGTTGGAGTCTTCAATATCCCACTTTAGCAATTAGATTAACAAGGAAACAAAGAACTTGAGCAATATGGTTAAGTCAATAAGCTATGAATGATATTGATAGCACATTCCATCTAACTGTAGCAGAGTATACATCCTTCACAAATGCACATTAAATATTGTACAAGACATACTCCATTTTAGACCATAAAACAAGCCTCATTAAATTAAAAAAATTTAACTCATATAAGTATGTTCTGATTACAATGAAATTATATCCAAAATCAATAACAGAAGTAAATATTGATAAGTAAATGTGAAAACAAAAGAACACATTTCTAAATAACCACAGAGTCAAAATAGTAATCACATAGGGAATTTTAAAATATTTTTATAGTAATTAAATCAAGAAATTCAGAACTTTGGGAAGGCAGTGCTTAAAGGGACACTATAGCTGTAAATAATGATATTTAAAACAAAAGAAACATCTCAAATCAACTATCTATACTTCCACCATAAGACACTACCAAGATGTTTTTAAAGAGAGATTTCAACCAGTATGGCAGACTAGTAAGATCTTCAGCTCACTGCCTACCCAGAGATACACAAAATTGTACCCTTTGAAAAAGCAGTGAGGATTGGCAAAATTGATTGAAAATTTCCAGAAATGGTAGAAAAAGTCAAGACATGGTCTTCTAGGAATCCTGTCCAGGCACTGTGACCCAAAGTCTTGAGGAACACCAGTGATATGGAATCTCTTTCCAGGGAGTGAAGGATTCATAGTCCACTCCATTGGGTGACTGCGAACTGGGCTCAAGGGAGGAACACATACATCCTGATGTAGAAACTATAGGGATTTTCCTTTGGAGAACAGTAGGAATCTGGAGAGCAGAAAAGGCAGGACAGAGAGCATGGAGAGCTGACTGATGAAATGTGCATAGATCTAGCAGAAGGATTTTCATTTGTTTAACCAAAAACTTCAGTGAGAGGACTAAGAAAAAGGAGTCACCTTCTAATGAATAGAGATGTTATGTGTGTCCTTTCCAGTCTTTCTTTTGTCTGTGTGATGCTGGAATTGTTGAACACTGTACTGGAGACAGGATCTAAGGATTAAACTTCACCTCCCAACCCTGCTCCACCAGTGGAGTTTGTGACCATTGGACAGTTTGATTTTGCAGTTATGGTTCTCATAGCTTCCAGGACAGCAATCACTTAGGGTAGTAGCAAGCAGGTTTTGTGCAAAGTTTAGCTTATGGATCAATCTGGGATTAAAACACTGTGGTAGCTCTCTCAGGAAGGGTAACCAGAGAGGTTTCAGTAGTCCCAGAAAATATGTGGCTTTCCCCCACTTAGGATTGCTGTTGACCCACCTGCTTGCTTCCAGCTTAACACCGTGGCACTAGAGCTCCTGCCCTCAAGGCTTATATTCTGCAAACAAAGGTCAGTACATGATGACAGAGAAAGAAAGCAGTTTAGCCTAACCCACAGACATAAACACCAAGTATCAAAAAATGAAAACAGAGAAATTTATCCCAAATAATGGATTAAAGTAAACCCCTAATGCAGTAGAATTAAGTAAACTACCTGAAGAAGATTTCAAAGAAATAGCCTTAATGATGCTCACTGAAATTAGAACAATGGATGAAGAAATAATAACTATAATAAAGACATAGAAATTATGAGAAAATTTTAAACAGAAATCATAGAGAGAAAAGCATAATACTGAACTAAGAACACAGTAGAGGGTCTCAACAGTAGACTTGAAGTATCTGGTTTAATTATTGAACAAATAGAAAGGACAGTGGAAAATACCCAAGTAGACCAGTAAAGACCTAAAAGAATGAAAAGAAACAATGATAACAAATTTTTATGGAGTAACATCAAGAGAAGTAAGATTTACATCATAAGGGTTCCTGAAGAAGACTAGAGAAAGGAGGAAAGATCTTATTTAAAGACATAATAACTGAGAACTTTCCTAACCTGGGGAAGGATAGACATCCAGATCCAGGATGAGCAAACAAAATAAATCCAAACAGAAGAATGTCAAGACAGATAAAGAAAATCTTAACAGTAGCTAGAGAAAAATGAATTACATAAAAGGGGACCCCCCCATAAGACTGCAGATTTCTCAATAGAAATTCTGGTCAAAAGAATATGACATGATATATTCAGAGCAGTGAAAGAAAAGGATTTCCAAGCAAGAAAATCCTACCTTGCTAGGTTATTTCTTAGACTGAGTAATAAAGAGCTTTACAGACAAACAAAAGTTAAAGGAATTTATCACACCTAAACCACTCTGTCAATATATACTAAAGAAATTTCTACATAATGAATAGAAATCTCGCTTAGAAGAAACAATACTAAAATATAAAACATGGGATGGGGAAAGAGCAAAAATGTGGATGTTAAAATGAACTCCTATTAGTCTGCTTTCAATTTAAAATGGGTTATAAGTAAAATAATGAGACCTCATCTTATAGGGATATTTCATAAAATATTAGACACAAGTGCTAGTGAAGATGCAGAGTAAAAGGGACACATATACACTGTTTGTAGGAGTATAAATTGGTGCAATCATTATGAAGAGCATATGGAGATTCCTCAAAATATTAAAAAGAGATTCCATGCAATTCTGTTGTCTCAATTATAAATGTTTACATTTTGCAGAGGTATATGCATCCCCTTGTTAATTACAGCATTATTTACAATAATTACAAGCTGGAAGCATCTAAATGTCTATCAACAAATGTGTGAATAAAGAAGATGCAATATATATACACAATGGAATACTATTCATTTATGACATAAAATGAATTTCTGCCATTTGCAGCAGCATGGATGAACCTAGAGGGAATTACACTTAGCGATATAAGTTAGAAAGACAAAGACAAACATTGTGTGATTTTACTCATACATGGCATATAGAGAAAACAAACAAACCAATGAACCAAATCATAGACTTTTTTAGTTTATATGGCCAAGTTAGTCTTTACTGGGTGGGAGGGTGGAAGTGAATGGACAAATGGACAAATTGGATAAAGAGGATCAATTATATTGTGAAAGAATTAAACTGTCACTGGTGATTTGTGCTGATGCACACCCTAATTCTATATAATATTATAATATAATATTCCCTCAATACAATTTTAAAAAGAAATTAAACAAGATTAAAATCAAAGCAAGTACAAGAAAGTAAAACAGATGAGAGTAGAAATCAATGAATTGGAGTGTAAAAGAAAAGAGAAAGTCAACAGAATCGAAGATAACTGGAAAGATCAATAAAACTGATAAACCTTTAGCTAAACTGAGCAAGAAAAAAGAGAGAAGACTTAAATTTACTAAAATCAGGATTGAGATATGGAGGAATTATAAGGAAATATGAAAAACTATATGCCAAAAAAATCATGGGACACATTAAAAAGGGTGAACAAATGTGGGGAGGTACCTGGAAATATAGTAACCCTCTTTCCCACACACTCACCTTGGTAAGGTGTTAAGCATTATGATCCAGAATTTTGATTATATTTGGAAGGTGCTTAAGAGGAATTGGAGTAGAATAACCTGCTAAACATATCTGATGACTAGAGTCTATATGACTTTGAGAAACAAAAAATAAATAATTTTAAGTAAGTCATAATGGTAACACCTAGAGAAATATCTGTTTTTATTATTACATTTATGTCATATTTTTTCTGTGCATATGTCGTATAACTGTCAGATATGTAAGACATTTTCTTGTTGTTGAATATTTAGATTGCATTAGCCTTTATTATCATATGGTATGCTGTATTGAATATATTAGTAGTGAAAATTTTAGCCATATCTAGTCTTATGTCTTTAAGAGAAATTCCTAGGAAAATTTATTTGCCAAGGAATATGTGTAATTTAAGACTTAAAAAATATGTTGCCAAATCACAGAAATTTACCTCTCAGCTACAGTATATGAGAATTCTCACTTCCCCACATGGTAGAAGATTCAGCAATAAATTGGTTACACAGGTCATATTCTTGTTATATATTTATGTGCATTTTCTGTATGCTGTTCATGATTTCATAATTAAAAAATGTACTTAGATAATTCATAAAGTACCCATGGAAAAACCACTAATATAGTTAAGGATTGGGGATAATATTTTAAAAAGACTAAAAATAAGGTTATTCATGAATCATGTAACTAAGAGTCCACCTTTTGGCAAGGTTTCAACAAGGTTAATGATTAACTTTTTCCCACCTACTATTTGCTGAGTACAGAATTTATTTAACAACAACAACAAAAAAGGTATGCAAAAACAATAATTACTTTTGATTGTAGCAACCAGAATGGCCCTCTAAAGAAGTTAATGCCTAGGTCACTGGATTTCATGACTGTACTACATTACAAGATAAAGAGGGACTTTACACATATATTAAAATAATAGGCCTTAAGATAGTCCTCTAGCCTTAAGGTGGTCCTCTGTCTTGTTTTATTCCTGTAAGGGTGGGAGAGAACATGTATGAGAAAGATTAATGCCCTGTTGTTTATTCTTATATGCATAGGCCCGCATGAATAACAGAGAGAAGAGGACCAGGGTGCTAAGGACAGCTCCTACTTCGCAGTCAGAAAATTGTGGACTTATTTTTATGTCTATAAGGAACTAGATTCTGCCAATAACCTGAAGGGTTCATAAATAGACTATTCTGAGGCTCCAGATAAGAGTTCATCCAGCAAATATCTTGATTTTCACCTATACTCTGGACCTGCATAATGGGAGACTACATAATAGTGAGGTGACACATTAATGTATTGTTAAGCTGTTAAATGTGTAGTATTACTTAAGACAGTGGTGGAACACCAACACATTCCCTGAATAAATAAATGGAAATCATACATAAATGATTAAACAAATCAATATGGTTTAAGAATGAAATTTTTTTTATACTTTTCCAAATGAGTTGTGGATTTACAAGTCCATTTTTTTCCAAAGGTGTTTTAAATACTTCCTTTCACTTTGCTGATCCATGTCAAAAGTTTATCCCATATACATTTTCCAAGAAGAAACAATTAGATGCTAGAACTGCCATTTCTGCCCATATATAAGATTTGCTATTGACTTTAGTGTGTAGTAAGAATTTTGATTACTTTTTTTGCACCCAGTGAATTCAGAACAAAGTACTTGCATGCATTCATTATTCAGGTATTTACTAGATTCTTGTTCTGAGTGTAGTTTTCTGTTAGACTCTGAGTTTCTTACAAAAGAAGTACTGATAGTTCCCAAGTTAAAAATTAATTTGTATCTTAGAAATGTATTTCTAAGGTAGGGGGTTTTAGTCAGAATGCATTTTCTTACAGAAACAACATCCAAAACATTGACAAACACTTATTTAGCTTAAAATTTACTTGATTTAAACTTAGAAGCATTTAAGTGTATTTAAACACTATTTTTTATGGGACAAAAACATAGTTCTCCATGTAATGTTACGAGCTAAAAATCCTGCTTAAAAGAACTGACTTTTTTAGCAGCGATGTTGGACATAAGAAGACCCTTTTCACATGTTATAATTTATAATGGCTGTGCTAATAAGTCAAGATTATTTGTGATCTTGAAAACATGTCACCCACACATATGTAATGTTTTTCTACTTGGAGACAAAAGCCATCGCCATGTCCATAAACCATTCCATTAAGTAGGTAGCTAGATAACTTCTATAAAATAGTATCTACATAAAGATGATATGACAAAGATATAGACATCAGTTATGTACAATATTAAGTGGTACAAATAATATTTTAGGAGTAAGAAAAGAGAACATAGTTTGTGCTTAATCCAACCATTCAGAAATCCCCAAATATGTGGATAATTTCCTTACTCATGATTTTATCTTTCTTGTAGACCCCTCTTTCCCCACCTTCTCTTTCTTTTTCTGTATATCTAAGTATTATCCACCTTTAGGTTCCAGCATGTGTGTCCTTACTCTCATTTTCCATGGCAACTCTTTCCTCTCTATTATGACATATTGGAATAAAAATGGATAGGTGTGTATAAAAAACTGCATTTAACTGTATTTTAAAAACCAATTTTTTAATCAAATTGAGGTAAGTTGAGATTTATATAAAGGAGAGAATCAGGGAGAGCATTTTAACTATGGCGAAAATGGTTAGAGAAAATGAACAAAGTCATAGAGACTAGAAGTTAAAGGGATGACTTTATAGATATTGAGGAAGTGTCCTATTGAAAATGGCAGAAAGCAATGTTTTAAAAAGTAGTTGGGGAGCAGATGGTGTAGTGCAGACCTTTTACAATGCTTCAGGGATAAAGAGTTTGGACTTCATCCTGAAAGCAACAGGGAGCCATCGAATGCATGGTTAAAGTAGGCAGTTAGGAAGATTAATTTGGCAGTATTATGAAAGATGAACGCAGGGAGCTTATTAAAAAGATATTTTAGTAATAAGAGGGTAGCAGGTATAAATTTTAAAGACCTTAGTCAAGTAGGTAACCAAAACAATATAAACAAAATCTATTCTTGTCTTTATTTCCTATAATTCACTTTAGTTTCTCATGCTGTCTCAATTTTTCTTGCTAAATAAAATTAAGTCCTTTCAGGTAAAGTAAGTCCAATTCTGTGTTTTCTTAGGGTTTTGAACTCCATTAGCTTAGGAGAGGTTTCAAGGAATGGGAGGATGAAGGCAGGAGATTTCTAAACTTCTCCACACTGTGATAAAGCCTGTCCTTCATATTTTCTGTTTTCTTCATGGGCAAGGAATTGTGGTCCCTCAGAAAAAGGCTGGATGATCAGTGGGGGCAGAGATTACTTATACAAAATCTCATACCTGACTGTGAGATCCTTTATAGGCTCCTCTCTCTTAAACAATCCTGGTTTCCAGAATTGGAGTGCCAAGGGAATGTCTAGTTACCATCCACACCACATCACTTCAGTCCATGGCGCACTAGGTGAATTGTCTCCAGCTGTCTCCCCTATGTAAGCTGCAACACTAGTTAAACCTTGTAGCTTCTTCCCAATGATAGCAGGATGGTAAGGGAGTTGGTGATTTCCTTTCCAGTTTTGTTATCTGCTGTCTTCTACTCCATCAGAACAGTTTTATATTAATAGGTCCTCAAATAAATAAGGGAATCTACTATGTCCTCACTTAGGTCTTATCCTGAGGCAGGACACATCACCCCACATTCATATTTAACTATCTTTCTCTGTCAGTGTTTTACCACGTTTATTTCTTTTTTAGCTTAGAGATTCTTTGTTTAGTCTAGGTAAGGGATTTGTGCACTCAATCTGAAATCTTTCATTATTACCTTAGTTAGGATCTGAGAGATTTGAACTTAAGAATCAAGAATTTCCTGCTTTTGCTGCCTTGTGTTATTTTGTGGTGAGTTCCATGGTGGCCATGAGTGTCTCCTGTCTAACTCTCTGGTCTTGGGGAGGCCTCTTAGGGAACAAATGACTGGTATGTTAGCAAGAATAACCACATAAATTTGTATTTAAAAATACTTTGTCACTACATAATTATGATACCATCAAGACCCAGACTTAGGTGGAAGAAAGGACAAGAAGAGAAAATCCAT